>JAQISU010000055.1:4197500-4265000 GCA_029339505.1 Unio delphinus | reverse complement strand
CTGAACTTAATAGAATAGCAAAAGAAACTAAACGAACATCAGAACTGTTACAAAATCTTCCTGGTCCGGCAAGATTTCAATCCGGTCCGAAAAAAACCGATTAAGAAATAGTCGAAGAATTACGAAATAAAAATACCGAGGAAACTTTAGCATATATCGATAAAAGTGATTCAAAAGATTTTATTAATTTTGCTGCTAGGGGTCGTTACGATGAAAAAAAAAGGTTGAAACCAGGACATTAAAATATATCAGAGATACGCGCCATTGGGCTGATGTACTTTATAAATTAGAACTAACACAAGTCGAATTGATAATGAGGATCTATGATATACATTATATATCGATGGGGTGGAAAAATATATAATAAAAATGAAACAGCAAAATAACAACTGAAAAAAGAACAAACCCAACGAAAGAGAGAACGAAAACGGCAAAAAATGGAAGAACAAAAACAGCAAAGAGAAGAACTAAAACAACGAGAAGAAGAATTAAAATAGCGAAAATCGCAAAGAAAAAGACAAAAATCTTCAAAACAAGAGTCTTTCTCATCTCAACAAAAAGAAATAACAGATGATGATCTTCAAGAACTTAACAGATCACTGAATGAAATATCTCGCGATGCATGCGCAATGGGCAACTGGTGAGGGATTTTCTCATTCTGGAACCCATGGTAGTGGTCTTGTTCCCTGTCCTAATAATATTCTCTCGGACATAGCACGATTAGAAATTCTCATGGGGGGTAGGGGTGTAAACGAGCTGGAAATATCTCACCGGAAATACTTAATGAAGCCGCTGGTATCTGCCGACGACTATTTGAATTTATCGATGAACTCGTTGATGATTATCATAGTGATTAATTATCTATGACGCCCGATTAGATAAATAGCATTTAAATAAAATGATCATACATCGTAATCACAACAAACCGACCATGACATACGTAGTAAATTCACGATTGCCTATTTATAAGATGTATTATGGAGATGGTCTCGGTGATGTTGTTCAAAGGTTATTTGAACGGATGGCGCCAAAAATAACACCAATCGTAAAACAATTATCGATGAAAGCTAATGATGTTATTCGTGATAAGCGCTGTTAGCGATGATGCCGGTAAAGCATTTTCCGCCGCCAAGGAAAAAATAATCACGCTGATTCGATGACGAAAAAAACCACTACGAGGAAAACTACCATCTACGGAGATTATTCCTGCGAGTGTTAGTAAAATAACAAATAAAGCGGTGGATCAAAAATTAGCAGAGCGAATAAATGAAGGATTTGATGCTGAGGGAAATATCACTGCAAATATGATAGCGGAAAGTGGTTTGAAATCCCGATTCGATCGAGAAATATATAATGAAATGTTCAAACATTCACCCGATTCAGCATTGGATATGGAAGCCCCAGTGCTCAAAGATAATTCTTTAAATAATTATCAGTTTTATCAGTATAAAGCAATACAACCAAATTAACGAGGGAGAATTGAACTTCAGATTCATGATACGAGTAAATACCGTCTGCCCGCTAAAGTATTTATTGAAGTAGAAGGAGAACTTGTAACAAATGTTGCAACTAATACGCTATATGACGCAAATCTCCGAGTTGGTTTCGTTAATAATGGTATTGTGGCATTATTTAGTAGCGCTACATATATGATTGATGATAGAGAGATCGAATCTATTCAGAAGGATGTTGTTATCGCCACAACAATAGTGGGATTAGCGAGATATTCTGATGATTATACAAGATCTGCTGGACCATCTATGATGTTCGCTAAGGATGTTAATTATCACGCTGAACATGTTCAGTATGTTAAAGTAAGGACACTAAAAGCTACTGCACTTGATCCACAACCAGTCGACGTTGAACATGTAGATAGACCAGGTGATGTTTTTGATATTATAAAAGATATTAATCCTAATTACAACCTAGGATTTGCAACACGTACATTAATGTTGCAGGGACCGCGTAGATTATTTTCATGCGCGATTCCATTGCATCATATATTTTGTAGAATTGTTAAAAAGTTATCTTTGTAGCTAAACACACAATTGTTCTTGTGAAAAAAGGTGATGATAATTATACAATCTGGCGACATGCTGATGTTCCTGCTGGTAAAATAAATATAATAAAACTCTCATTATGGATGCCAGTAATGACTCCATCACTCGTCGCAAATAAAAAAAATTACTATCATTTATGAGTATAGGTGGTAAATAATTACTCACATGGCTAACAATAGCAAAAGCTAGTCTGCAGAGTCCCAATGGTGGTGAATTTTCATGGCAAGTTACATCAAACAGGGGGGTTTCTGAACCTCGACATATATTTATTAAGTTACAGGATGTTAGGAGATTATATTCACAAACGCGCAACCATATGATATTTGATCGACTAGGGGTTAACGAAGTCTCGTTAAAAATAAACGGTCAACAGGAACCAGCTGTGAATATTTCACTCAATTACGACCAAAACCAAATAGCACGCGCATATCATCCTTTGCTGACATTTATGGGACGTGATCAAAATGTAGATACGGGTCTGCTAATATTACAAATAGATTTTAGAACCCTATATCCGATTTATTACTTTTCACTGGAACATCCTGACTTAACTAGACAATCCGTCGTTGACGTATACTTCGAAGCTCGTGTAACACAACCTCCCATTGTCGCGGAAGGTCCACCAATTGTTTACTTTGATTACAGAGCAATTGCCGTCATACTCAGTGACAAATCAATGCTACTGGAAGGTGTTGGTGGACGAATGAGTATAGCTGATGCGCCAGTAGAAAACATGTAGACACGAAGACAGTTAGATCAATCTCGTATTAAATAAAATGTCATATAGTCACGTTAGTGTTACTCTGACTCCTGGTCAGCTTAAAAAGTAGCAATCCTACTCCAACTCCTGGAGCTGGTCCTAAAACTCAACTTCTTTGAATTTAATGAAGAAAACTACCTTCAAATTAATGGAACCGCAATGGGTACAAAAATGGCCCCTTCGTACGCTAACATTTTTACGGGAAAACTAGAGGGTCAACTATTAGCATCGGTTGAACTTGCACCATACCAGTGGGTACGCTTTATCGATGATAAAGAACTGTAGTGGCAACATGGAAGAGAAAATCTGGATGATTTCATATCAAAGACAAACAACTTCCATCCTTCAATAAAATTCACGTCTGAAGTCTCCAACTTAAACCACGTTTTCCTAGACACAACAACCAGACTGGTAGAAAACAAACTCCATACAGACATCTACTCGAAACCAACTGACAAACACTAATATCTCCTCCCAACCAGCTGTCACCCAAAACACTGCATTAGGAACATCCCATATAGCCAGGCACTGAGGATACGCAGAATTTGCTCCGACGATGACACATTCCTAAAAAGGTCTGAAGAGCTATCTAAACATTTAATTTACCGAGGCTACGACAAGGACCTGATTACTGAGGCAACCCAAAGGGCTAAGCAAACAAACCGCGATGACCTACTAAAATATGGAAAGAAGGAAAAGACTGATAGGATACCATTTATCCTGACCTACCATCCAGACAACCACAAAATAGGTAAAATCATCGGGAAACACTGGCCCATCGTAGAATCATCGGATGCACTAAAGTTAATCCTCCCGAACAAACCTGTAGTAGCCTACCGGAGACCAAAAAACCTCAAAGACATCCTAGTCAGGGCGAAGCTAGCGCCAATCACTAATCAAGACCACCTTAGTCAATCTGGCCCCTGTCGCGATAAAAGATGCAAAACCTGTCAACACATGATAGAAACCCGGACTTTTTCTAGCACAGTGACGAGAGAAAAACTAAACATACACGGTCCAAACAAAACGTGCAAAACAGAGAATGTAATTTATCTCATCACATGTAAGATCTGTAGCCTGCAGTATGTCGGAGAAACTGAGAGGCTACACAAAAGGATCAACCCTCATAGATCTGATTGGATAACAAAGAAGCTATACAGAAGTCCGGTCGCAGAAGACTTCTCCTCCCAAAGCCACACCTTCAGTGATATAACACTTATTGCAATTGCTCACAACCACAACTGGAGTTCCGAAACCAGGAAAGAAAAGGAATCTTACTGGGTACGACGCCTTCGAACATTGAAACCAAGCGGTTTAAACCAAGAAGACTAGAAAAAGACAGCCATGCATAAATGTAATTATTTTTTCCAGCTGACACATTTTCTTTTAAATAATTCTCTAAATTTGCTTGATAACCTCTAACTACTAATATAAAATATCCGGGATATAATTTGCGCGTAAATAAATTTACATACAAAAACATGTGTCGCTTTGGCTCATCGATTTCTAAGTCAACACATTTTACAGCATCCGCAACAAGTTGTTAGAAACTAGATGTAACAATAAATTTCAAGGTTTAATTCCTGTAGAAACAGGTATGTAAAGTTTTTGTAAACACGGTTTCTGTATTTTACTTGTTTGTCTTGTGTCTATGTTCTGTGTTTGCCTCTGATAAAGCTTCATTAAGAGTCGAAAGCGCTCAGGCTAGAGTGATTCTAGTTTTGCACTGTTGCGTGTCAGTTCTTTGCATTTATCTTAACCAATCCCTGACAAACGTGATCCCTTGCTAGATCCAGTGCATTTGAAAGGACTGTTATATGCCATATAATTTGTATTCTTTATATATATATATATATATATATATATATATATATATATATATATATATATATATATATATATATATATATATATATATATATATATATATTCATCGCTGGAATAAACTTATATTCGTAGCTGAAATAACTTAACAGAATGTATTCGTAGTTTTAAAAAATATTAGTCAAATGTGACCTATGTCTTTATTATATTTATCGGAAAATCCCATATAAATGACAGTAACTCTAACAACCCACACACACATCACATATCCCTCGAGGAGTTATCTCTCTTCGGTAAGGAAAGTTTTCATTGCAAATATGTCAACTTAAATTTTTGTCTATTTTATTTGGAAACGCTGACTTACTTATACCTTCTGCAACATATCAAACCGGTTGCATACAAATATAAAAATACTTGCTGGCTTCCTTCATCTATTGAAATATTAATTCTTCGCCAGTGTTAATATTGATGGATCTGACAGGTTTTGTAATTTTTTTATGCATTCCTGTACGGCTGTCTTTGGTATTCTCACTCTGAGTGATAGCCTAAAGATTATCCAATTGGTTATTTGTAAAATCCGAATCAATGTGGTCAATCACAAGGCCATCTTTTATCAATCTGTGTAAACATTCCAAAACGAATCATGACAAGTGATATATATTTCATCCAGCAGAAAATCTAAGATACCCATGACGATCAACAGTACCTACTGGTTTTATTTCAGCCTGCAGTGTCTGACTACGCTATCTCGTATTGTTTCATAGTTGCTGATCGTGTGATGTGGTTGAAATTCTTGGTTCATTTATATACACATATATTATTTGTCTAATTGATTATTTGATTTAATTATTTTTTATTGAGTATCTAGTAATATGGTCCTGGGGTGATCTTATGACTTTGTCGTTGACGCTGACAGAGTCACTTTTTCTTTGATCATAATAGCTCTCTGTATCGTTTACCACCACAACTGAGACACAACTGTGTTTTATCTCGTACTCCAACAACACATCGTATACAAGGTAACGGACTTAAGCTTCCTCTTTGCACACTGTGAATGATATCCACATAATTCGTTTCTGCACGATTTGTTACAAACGGTTACTGATCCTATCATAAGCCATTTACAGTGATTCATTATATTAAATTCTTTATTTAAATACTTGTTTTAAGTATACTATGAAGGAGTTTGAGAGAGATTATCAACAAAAAAACCTGGAAAAATGTTAAATTCAATCTCGATAGAGTCTCTATAGATGCACCAAATAAGGGTATAATAAGTGATAGAAGCATGGTGGGTAAAATCCATGAAGTGTTTAACGAATTTAAACGCGATGGTGCATCTCATTGTTGGTGAACATTTAGAATCGCTGGTAGTTTGATGCTACCATGAAGGACAAAGGAGCAGCAATAATAATAGCGAATCTTGATCATCAAAAGTATTTTTCAGAGTGAAATTTATTATACTATCAGAAACAAACAACTGGATTATTCGTGATAAATTTGATCCTATCTTAAAAAATAAAAACAAATGTCACCGTGAGTCAGGATTCCAAACCAGGAATATGGACTCTAACCGACAAACCGTATTACAAGAGAGGTTATCCTGTGACCGCGGTTGTTTATGGGTTTTATCCGATAAATAAAAAACCGAGTGTTGAGAAATTGAAACCTACGAAACAGTCAAAGATAAATTGTGTAGCAGAACGAGTAATAGAGCATTTTGCAAATGTATTGCGTGGAAACGGGTTGACAGATCTAAGACGTAACAAAATAAACATATGGGCGCTAAACAGTCAAGGATGCTAGGGCCACAATTTAAAATGTGGCTGAGCTAGAAAAGATATTAAAATTCCCAATAACAGTAGCGACATTAACAGGAGAAATATTATACGAAACGAAAGATAAATCAAAGGGGGCTCCAATCCAGATCATTGATCATAATGCACACGTGTGGACTAACGCAGTAACAATATTTTCGCGGAATATAACCATAAAATACCTCCCTGGGGGAAATTTGTTTGATTTTATTTACGCGGAAAGTAAAAAGGATGCTGTGTCAGTGTGGTTATTTCAGCGTTTTGAAGAACAAGATTTTTAAATTCGATTAATTTGGAAGACCTAACGATGAAATATACCATACTGAATCTCTTTACGATGAGATGAGTAAACAAGCTCGGACATTTGCAACGAATAATAACGAGCAAATACTAACCAATTGTTTTCCAATTCCGTCAGTGCAGCTCATTTCGCTAGAGAAAAAAATCTATGGAAGCCTACACAATATGAATTTCTCTCAGATGTTCAAGCCAGTTGTGTAGATTACGGATATAGTGATTTATGGAATATCAAACATGATCCTGAAAACGTTTTTATCGGTTGATATGGTTGCGTGTTATCCAGGGAGTATTCTCGGGTATGGAGAATGTGTTGGATATTTTCAACGATTTGGGAATCCCACACACTCGATGACACTAGTTGCGATTAATGGACCACAACCCGATTGAGATCTAACCGGTTTCGCTCGTGTGTTATCATTTGAATTCACTAGAGGACTTCATCCATGCTGTTACGGTATATGATCGATTGTAAAATACTTATGTCGTTGACTGTCTCCGAGGCAATTATATCATATCGGAAACAAACTTCTGTTTGGTTACCACAACCCGATAGTCCTGATAATATTATTAACGATTATAAGGAAAAATTTCCTTCCCTGGAAGAAAAATGTATTATTAAAGCATCCATGCAGATCCTTGAAGTTAATAATAAACATGCAACGGATCTCGGTAGAAGAATAATTGGTAAATTCACTCAGGGCGGATCATGCGATCATAAACGCGGTTGTACCCGATTGATTTTCGATGACTCTGAATAGAATTTTATAATCGCGGATGCAACATTTAGAGATATATATGTCAGTCGTGAAGATGCTTTCATGTCCGATAGCAACTCTCTGCAATACGTACATTTAAGGGCATCTATGCTGGCTGATGTTTCGACCAATTTGCTATCGATGATAAATATATTTCCAGACATCGCAGTAAGAGTCGCCAATGATTCATTTTATATACATATCATATTACAAATTCTGATGAGTGTTGGAGGTCATGGAGAATAAAACAAGAAATGTTGCTCGATTATTTTAAATCAGCAGATGTACGATTGTAGATAATTACATGAAAAATTATCAAATATCAGATCTATCGAGCTCTCCTTCGTTATCCGATCCAGTGTGTAGATATAAATCCGTTTACTTAAATGGATGTGGCGGATCTGGAAAAACAACACGAGTGATCGAATTATTTCGGGAGAAGTCAGACATGATTGTGCTCACACCAACACACAGACTTGCAAGTAAGACAAAACAACGAGGAGCTGATTCTTGCACATGTCACAGTTTCTTTCGATGGAAAGGTGACGCAAAAACTCGATCGAATGAGTGAGAAATATATTTCAAAAATCATTATTTGGGATGAGATATGTACAGTGTCGTTAGATATGTTAAAAATGTTTCTTGATTGGTTGATACTAAAAAATATAGGTGTGATAATGTGTGGCGATTATGGACAACCACCACCATTTGTCGGTTTGTCTCCATATAACTGGTTGACAAAATTTGGAGACTTTTATGAAGAAATTAATACTGATCATAGATCTTTTGATCCAGAATTAAGTGAGTTCGAGAAATTAATCAGATTACAGCCGGATAAAATCCAGTGTGAAATAGCGCGTGAAATAATTTCAGACCAAACGATTTGATAGTGGCATGTAGAAAGATAGTCAGAGACACACTTCATGCGTGGTTGTTTCAAACACACAAAGAAAAATTCGCAACACTTCCAATGTCATTGTGTTATAGACCAGCTGATTCACGAAGACAGAATATTGAAGTTGATATTCCTGGACACACTAAAAAAACAAGCACTCGTGCTAAATGATATTGTGTTGGTTGATATCAGTGTTGTGGAAGATGCATTGCGCTGCGCGCTAGTAAATCTCCGTGGACGCTAGGATACGCAATGACGATACATTCTTCGCAGGGATTGACTATATTCGATACGATTGTTTGGATCGTTGATGATCGCATCGAGTAGTCGAATTTAGTTTATCTCGCAGTGTCCAGAGTTTGAAGAATAAATCAACTTCGAAGAGTTGTTTTAGATTCTAGTGACACTATAATCAGTGATATTGGCAGCGATGATATCATAATAATTAAACTTGCAGGTTAAAAACAAATACAACAAGATAAGGAAGATAACAGATAATTTGATATTGACGTTCAACTTATAATTACGCTGAAACAGCAACGAAATAATCACTGCGCGAGCTGTAATTGCATAATGCTCTGGCAGTATTCGGATAAAGATCCTCGCCAATTTACCGTAGATAGAAAAGATAATTGTCGTGGTCATACCAGAGATAATGTAACATTGACCTGTCTAGAGTGTAATCGAAATTACCGCGCTAATTAAGACCACGCGGCGGTAATTGTGTATCCTCGGGTATCACTTGTAACTATTCACGTGTACATCCATGCTGAGGAGCAGTTGAATCTAATCTATAGATTGCGCGTCTACCCGCGGATTTTACCATATTAGATATTTTATGCGATGTTACACTCCAAATAGAATCAATAGCTCTTTTCTTAACACCTTCAAGTTCACCTGGTTCATATAAATATCTTACATTGACATTATCGAGTATTCGTTGTTTTGAAAAATCATTTTGTTGTGTTTGTAAGGGTATATACTTTTTTGATCGCGATAACAGGTTTCATATTAATTCTTCGAGTAATTTCATTATTTAGCGCAGCGATCACACCTGGTAATCTCTTGACTCATTCACGAGATCGTTTATCTTCGATGAATTCCTTCGCGTATTGATATCCAAATAATCTCTCAGAAGTGTTCGATTAAATCGTTCAACAATTGCCTGATCGCGGTGTATTGCAGTATGTCTTCGTCGCAACGTGGTATTATGATGTTTTTTTGTTGATAACACTGCAACCTGAAAATTCCTTGCCAGGATCAACATGTAATAGATTTGGCCACTGCAGAGGACCTCGTCGATAAATCCTTTCAAACGCAGAAGCTACTTCAGTTTATGACTTGGTCAGCAATGGTTCAGCTTCCTTGTATCTACTCGCAACATCAGTTACGGTTAGCGCTTACTTGTATGTATTTTTATTAACAGTATCATGCGGCAGAAATAATATATTAGCCTGATGAACTTCATTAGGGACGCTGACATCAAAATGTGCAAGGTGTATTTGTTTAGGTGGTGGTAGATAAATCTGTCATATCGCTTGTCTTGATAACCAATCCGCCACAGTAACTTTTTTTTAAAAATTTTGTCGCACTATCGAGTTTATCGATTGCTGATTTACCCCGCCAGTATCCTCTTGGGGAATAATAAATAGATTCCATATTGTTATTAATTACCAGCACCTAATACCAGTTTACACTTCATCGCAGATCTTTAATTAATTTCACATCTGCGATATGTCTATGTTGTAGATTGCTACTTTTATAAGCAACATCATGAGCATGACACGCCTTATCAATAGCATTTATCGGATATTAGCCGGGTCGGGGTTGGTCTTGGCAATCAAGTCGGATATCGAGTCTGGTTCCAGGGCCAAAGTAATTATATCCTGGAAGGTTTTTTCTCCTGGATATTTTGCCCATGGAGTCCCGGGAAGTTTTATCAATTTTGCTGAATATCACTTTTTCGTTTTATTAAAAAACATCATTACCCTAATTCATAGAAACAAACCTAAATTTTTTTGTACCACATTGTACACATTTAGCGGCAAGTGCTGATCTGCTATTGCTTGTTGTTTGTGTTAGTACGCGTCATACATTTAACACAATATAGATTCATAATTTATTTATAATAACATGAATGTAATTGTTTATTCAGCTACCCGACATCGAGAACCTGTTAAACATCATGCGATGTTGCCGAATTCAATGAAAATGATTATAATTGGTCCATCTGCAAGCGGTAAAACACAATTGTTACTTAATTTATTAACAAGATGAATGAAATCGGATAAAGTATATTTGGTAGACACGAGTGTAGACGATCAGCGATGTTACGATGTACTCAAAGATATTCAATAGAGAGCAAAATCGGAAATCGATGAGGATATTATTGAATTTAAAACCGATCTCGAAGAATCTCCGAGTTTTGATTATATTGATGGAAGTATTAACACTCTAATTGTGTACGATGATGTAATGTTAGATAAATAAAAAATCCCACCAGGATATTTTCACGGGGTAGGCATAAAAATACTGATGTGATATATGTTACTCAGAGGTATACTAAAGTACCAAAAGTGATCAGGGACAATTGTAATATCCCTGTCGTGTTTAATGGAATTGACAAACATACAATTAGAAATATTCATGAAACCTGGTGTGACGGTGACATGGATTATCATAAATTTAGAAATTTATTTAGTCATGCTCAGTCAACTCCACATGGATTTGTAACAATAAATTTACGTGAAACAAGATCAAGATATTGTATCGGACTTGATCAACTATTCGGTTAAAACCATAACAACTAACAAAACCGCGATAACAAATACGTATGTGCTTCACGCAAGAGTCCTGGTTTAACGAATAGAAACCTCGTACGAAACCAAAACTGTCATATATTAGTTTATCTAAAATAGTTTCGATCTGTACACCCTCTCTCTGTAGAGGCTTCATTTTTGTTTGAAAACTTGGTCTTTTCACCCCTTCTACTACTTGAACGCATGAATATGACGCATAGGGAACATAGTAAGTACCTCACAGGCTTATTGTCTATACCGTCAAAATCATTATTATCATTTTGGACTGAACCCTTTAAAAACTAAAACAAACAACACAATACTAACGAAAACCCTGGACCTTTCCATAATTGTCACCAAAACCAACCCCTCAATGTAACTGCAACTGGAATTTGTCTCTTTAACGTGAACGCTAGTTTAGCTCTTAAGACTTTATGAATAATGTCATTTATGCGGGATTGTGTATGAATCATGGAAGTATAGTTTACTTCCTTGGAGATATCACTCCACGTAAAAGAATTATTAAGTGCTGCTCCATTGCTATAACACTATTTAATTATTTGTATTTTGAAACACCCGAACACGCACCCACACATAATAGGGGATTTGCAACAAATGAAAGAATAGTTGAAACGAATAATGAAAAAATGTTTTGATCTCTTTATCATTTCGGTTGCATAAACTCTAACTAATATACCGACTTAAATCGTCGTATATCCCACCAATTGTTTACTAGTGACTCCAATAGTATTTGTATTGCATTTTACATTTTTTTGCTCTGGAGCTTTGACACAAAAACCAATTTTAATTAACGACTTTACTGACCTTTCAAAAACTGTTCACGTGATCTTGCTTTCAGATAATTATGATTTATTTTAATATAGGATCATGACCTTTGGGATACTGTCATATAGGCTTCTAAACTATACTCGACCGCTCCGGTGGCCTAATGGTTCGAGAATCCTCCTCGGGTGCGGGTTGTCACGGTTTCGAAACCCAGTAAAGTTGTACCAAAAGCATAAAAATGGTACCAGCAGATACAAGGATTGGCGCTCATCATTATGATTGGTCGGCATGATGTCAGGATAATGTGACTGGATAAGACATTATGCTACATGTCTACGGCATGATGCCCCAACTCTAGTCATCACTATAAACTATCACTATGCATACATGGTAGTAACATGACTGAAAAATTATTAAAGGTACATTAAAATCCAACAACACTTTGGGGTGAAAAAGAAGTATCTTACTCTAGCGAGTTATTAAAATTATTTCTCTTAGAAAGTTTGATAATTCGCGAGCAAATATGAAATATTCATCACGATTAAAAGAAAGAAAGAAAGAATTAAGAAGGAAAGAAAGAAAGAAGAAAAGAAAGAAGATAGAATGAAGAAATACAGAAGCAAAATGGCACTTACTGAATTGACCGAGTCGACCCCAGCCGACTCATACAAAAGACATAACATTAGTACTAGTAGATGCTTTGCTTGGCACTTAGCATTAAAACGTTAGTGTTGGAACTGGTCGCCCTGGTATAAGGGCAATGTGACGGGGTGGGACATAATGCTACATAGCTGCAGCATGATAACCCAGTTCTATACACCACCATACACTGCCAAAATGGAAACAGTGTTGCGATGTGATTTGACTAAAATTGTTAAAGCTACTTTTATAAATTAGACACAGACACTTCTTAAATAAACTAATAATTATATTTATTTGTGTATAGGCAAAGACCAGTCACTGATGTGTTCAGAATATATAGTAATACTAAAAAAATACAAGACACAAGATAAAAACCAAAATTAAAGCACGTCTTGAGAAGGCAATGAAAAGTTCTTTGTAAAGGTTCATTCTTCAGTTTTCCTAAACATTGTGTTCTGTTATGCTGCATTGACAAGTAAACAAGTAACCTAAACTTAAGACATGCATATTTGCATATAATCAAAATGCTGTTAGAAACAATACTTTTCTCTTTTAGGAAACTAAACAATAAAACTGCTAGACAATATATATATATATATAATGTTCTATCTACTTAAAATCGACGTAAAAGTAAAGTAGACACCAGCAATAAAATGCTATATACAGAGCAGCCATGTTCATCCATTCGACCTGGAATACATCCGTCTGTTTAGGAGAGGACACGGAAGCTTGTAATCGCTTTCGCAAAAGTAAATAATAGCAAACCAACAAAGTTTCAATACTATGAGTATCAGCATTGTCTCTTCATAAAGTCTGTATATACTATGTACTCATTTGTCATAGAACAAATTCACATTCACAAAATTCCATTTTATGGATTCAAGCAGATGATGTACGAATGAGTATGATAGTAGAAGTAGGACCACATCCGTCTCATAGTATTTGCCTTGTACGGAATTGAGCACGCTCTGCCTGATGGATTGTACTTGCCGTCAATGTCATTTATGCCAGGAACATACCAACCAGACCCTCCTCCATTGAACCATTGTATCTTGTAGGCCACTATCCTGCCTTGGAGAATAATCTGGTCGACAAAGATGTTTAAACCAGCAGCCCAACGGCACTCACTAGTTCTTGGCTTGCTGCTGACTTCTTTGCACGAAGCCTGGGTAGATATGTCATATGTGACGCAGTCTCAGGTCGGGCATATTGCTGCCGCCGCCGATGTATTCACCAGGAAAGATGCATATAAACAATGTATATAGTATCGTCCAGTTTTCCATATTGTTGAGTTGTCTCTTAGTCCAGATGTTTTGTTATTTCTTTCGCTATTGTTAATCCTAATGGCAACTTCGAGTTAACGAAGTTTTCTTCTCTCTCTCGAAATGCATTTTCAAAATCACTTATTGCTGAAATATATCTCTCAGAGTTTTAATACTCTATGCTTTCCTAAACTAGCCGCTAATAAATGATACCGGATACAGCGCCCAATGCAGGAAACCTGTCCAATTCAGTAAAAGTCCCACTTAGCCAGTTAATAGTCTACATTGAGTCAAGTTTACTGCGCAGATTTTAAACTCCTATTCTGTTGGTAAACAGAGATAAATTTACGCTCAAACATAACAGAAACAATTCTATAGCATACAAGTTGGAACAGTATACATGATTTTCATTAAAAAATGTTAATCAACTCTTTGATACATGTAAAATACGACCGAATTGTCTCTGTCGGTCTTCAAAGCATTTATTAAATGATTTTCGGGAAGAGGAAATGTATTCATACCAAATGATTCTGATCTAGATTTGTTCCAGTAACCTCGTTTATATACAAATACTATTTATTGCAGATCAGTTGTGATCCTCATAGTACGTTTGTCCACGAATTAGTGAATTTTCCTCTGCTCGACATTTCATGCGCATGAGCTCAACATATACTCTCTCCGAGCATAATCAATTCCAAAGATCTAAAGTTCTTAAAATAATGTATGTACTTATCTACATACAGAACTCAGGTGTTACGATATTTCACTAAAATAATTTTGGTGAATAAGGTGACAGGCAAACAAGCTTAAAGATGGCAAACTTTCTTACATGGGTCTTTGAATTATATTGCCACTGTGCGACTATAATCAAACATCAACACATTGAATGATCTATCATGTAGAAAATTTGAATGCCAATACAATTACACGTAGTAATAGAAAGGAAACGACTCAAAAGTGCATTGCAAGTGGTTTGTTAAATTTGTACCAAATGTATCCTGCCTACGTGCATGAAAAGAATCACAAAACAAAACATGCCAAAAGTCATTTATGTTGAAATTTACAGACAACAACGTGTTTACAACTGGGACTTTAAATTTCATTGTATACTTTTGGCATAAAGCAACTTTTGAAAATAGTTATAGAGGTAGATTTGTTACCACTACACCTAGCGACAGATGAAATGCTTTGGTAATAATGTTCACGGTGGTTTATGTAAAAGAAACAATCAGGGTAAATACAAGAAGATTTCTTATTACTTCCAGTGAAGTATCATAATTATGTTTAAATTACATTTAAATCAAATGACTCCTGTTTATCTTTGCTTTGATGCATTCAAAATGGTAGCAGATACTTACTTTCCACTCCTTTCTTTATCTTAATTGATAGTCATTCAGATATATTAGTTAACACAAACATTATTTCATTATTGATTAATACGATGAAAAGAAAATATTTACTATCACATGAATAACATTCCACCATTCTAATGTTTACTAATTTTGAAGGAATACACTGATGCAGTTTGTGGTATTTCGCTTCGATGGAGACAATACCGCCTGAGGGAAAGAAACAGTCAAATTCAGAGGAAATCAAGCATAGCCAGTCAATAGGTAGCACTGGGTCGAACATATGCGGATTCACAAAGTTCTGGGTGCATCGCGGTGGATAAATACTAAAAATCAATAAGAACATATCCTGCATGTCAAAGTTTTAGTAGTAAATATGTATTAGAAGATCCGACCCATGAGAAGCTACTGGCAAGCTTTTCTGAAATGTTCGAATATATTTTGGGTAATAATACAACTCTCTTCAAGTACAGGTTATGATACTCGAATAAATTTGTAACTAGATAGGATTCCAACCCTTATAAACAAACGCAAAATCACTATTCGTGATCATCTTACCTGTCCACGCGCTGTTAAGAGAGTCCTTATGATATAACGATGTTTCTGCGAATTTATCTCAAACAGTCATATACCCGTAAAAGTAAATTCCCTTGCGTCATAGCAAGTGAAGATCATCTTGAAACCATAATCTATGATGATTTAAATATTTCATTGTTCTTAACTAATTCGTCAAATTTTGCGTTCGTAAACAACAAACTGCCGATGAACTTCAATTAGCACAATGAGAATAATATATCTTTCAATATTATTCGGAATGCGTGTCATCGTTCGATGATACTTTCTGAATCACTTGCTGATTGCAGATTATTTAAGACCGCGGCAATAAAATCATGTCGTGTGAGATGAAAATTACAGTAATCATGTGAGGCACATGTGTACGTTCCCATAGAGTGGTTGTGATATCTAACACTTCTCTGTTTTTTATCATTCAATGTTAATTCTCAAAGATGGCAATCAACCTCATTGTCAGAATCCATTCTATCCTCATCAGTCATGACTATAGGATGATCAACCATGGATGTGTGAATTATATGCATAACCCATTCTTTTCACTATTAGTTCTGTCTTCCATATATTAAATCATACTAAATGCGTTTTATACGAAACAAATAGGCTTAAAATATCTGCATTACACTGTATGTATAGATAATTGCTTACCATTTTCTACACTTACATGGTTTTTTCTCTGCCATTAATAATTGTTAATTTGGGAAAACAGTCGATACATTTAATCACACCTTAGCAAAGTTTCAATCACTCACTAGTTTAATCTCACGATCCGGAGCAAATTTTGACAGATGAATAAATAATAAGGTTCTATAAAAACCACTTTTGTGGAATGACGGTACCAAATTGACAAAAAATAAAATTGAAATCAGTCCTCTTGAATCATTGACATAACTCTAATGAAGAGAGCATCTTTCGTAAAGGGACATTTAAAATAAAATTATGAAATGTGTTAAAAATTTAGATTCCTTTTTACAAGTTTTATAGCTTTGATTTGAAATGATCATAACAGTAATATCCATCGACACATGAAGAATTTTGGTGTTCATTCATTAAAATGGCATAAAAATGGCGTGAACTCACTTCGAAGGAGATTTTATTCCTCATAATCTTGTACGTTATATCACTACATTTTGTCCTAACGCCTTGTAGGTTTGTAATATCGAGCAATGTAGTATAGCTTCTGAAACTAAATAATATATTCTTTATGTGACGAATATTCCTTTGAGTGTGCTTATTCAACAGTTTGTATCACGTGTGTATACCTGTATCATCCTAGAGCACGAGAGATATTTTGAATTTTTAAAAAATAAACATGAGCTTATTATGTTTAAAACTATGGATTAAAGGTGTCATCTTCTTAATTGCATTTAGCTACTACACCTCTTATATATATATATATATATATATATATATATATATATATATATATATATATATATATATATATATATATATATATATATATATATATATATATATATATATGCGAAAGAGATATGCTTTCATATTTGGCTGATATATTCACTTTGTTGTATCATTAGACCCAGATATATTTTTACAATTATATTTGTGTTCACCTTCAACGACTGAAAATGACCACGCCTATTATCTTCTCATCGTGTTTGCATTGTACGGAACATAGTAAATATCTCCCAGGTTTAATGTATATACCGTCAATATCATTTTGGACTGAAACCAATTAAAACAAAAAACCCGGATCTATCCTAACGTCTTGTAGGTATGTAATATCGAGCAATGCAGTGTAGAATTTGAAACTAAATAACGTATTCTAGATGTCACGAATATTGCTTTGAGTGTGCTTATTCACCATTCAACAAAAGAAACAAAACAAAACACCAGGACCTTTCCATAAATATCACCAAAAAAGAACAGGAATATAGCTACATTAGATACTGTTGTAACTGCAACTGAAATGTGGCTCTTTAATGTAGATGCTAGTTTAACTCTATGAGACTTTATGAATAATGTCATGTATGCCGGATAGTGTATGAATCATAGAAGTATAATTTACTTCCTTGCAGATATCACTCCACGTAAAAGACTTATTCGGTGCTGTAACATTGCTAAAACACAATTGGATTTTCAAACACCCAAATACGCACACACACACATACTAGTGGATTTGCATCAAATGTAAGAAACGTTTAAATGGTAAAGGTAAACATCTATTTTGTTGGAAAGTCCATTGATATGCGCGTCATGATATTACATAGATTAATTATCTGGATGTATATTAGTGATAACTCAAGTGAAATCTATTAAAACGTATCAAATTAAACTTATTAAGGTCTGCTTTGATATACGTAGCTGTTAAGCTTCTTGCTCTAAGAGAACTTACAAAATTATACTCTGAATTCAACTTTTTATATTGCACCAGAGTTTGGTAATTTTGATGGTATTAACTAAAAATGTATAAACACGATAAAAAAGCCAGCTGTAAAGTTAATTAGCCTTACTAATTCACCAATTCAGAAGTTCTATGTATTATGATTTTTTTTTGGGTCAAACCATCGATAATGGATATCCACCAAAATTGCATTTAAATCACGTGTCTTAGAATAAATTTCTACAAACGTTGTAAATGCAGATAATATACATTTTCCTCATAATTTTTTATATATAATATGGAAGATATCAATAAACGTTTTGAGTTTTTAAAAATCCACTCCATTTCATCCATTTTGTCTTTGTTTTGTGGCAAACACGATTTTATTATATTCTCTCTCTCCTTGGTGGGTTTATTCAGATGTCTGACAGCTAAGACTAACTGGCCATAGGCAAAAAACAGATTGCCTCAGTTTCCTGATATCGACTGTTCTCAGATATGGCTCAGTGCCTAATTCTATTACAGTTTAAGACGTATTAATGCAGGAAAAAATTGTTTCCTGAACTGTTGTGGCATTGGTGCATACAGTAAAGTGTTTTAGTTTGATTTTCGAAATAAGAAAGATTTTTAACAAATATTACACAGTTTTTATGTTTATTGGAGAGACAGAACAGACATGTTCGTAGTGTTTGTATTTGTTTGATTAGGAAGCCAGCAGGAAACTAAGTTTAATTTTTACCAGTGCACTGACATAACAATACAGAGTGAATAACGAAATCTGTATTTATGTCACTTTTTGCCATTCAGATTCACAATATATTTGTCTGTTATGAGCAGGTGATCACTCCATTACAAGATCAATTTTAACCTAAACATGTGTCCGTTCTTAGCTTTTATCCTGCAAGACTAGCCCAGGAACATAATGACAACGCTGAAGAAATCAGTTATAATTTGTGAGTTGAATTAAAGATGTTACAGTTACCCATCTCTAACATTTCCCAATTGTTGCTTGCCAGTTGAAAACGTGGTAAATGATGTCGCCCTTATCCTATTACGGAGCTTTATAACCAACGCCCCTCTGGTATGCCAATTGCTTTGTATATTTCATATGTTAGTTGCTTCGTTTTATTGTCTTTATTTGATTATATGCAATGACTAATGGAAAATCGTATAGCTGGTAATAGCGAAAAATAACCCATTATTTAACCTTTTCTGACTAAAGTATACGTATTACGATTATTATCTTAAACCGAGTCGAGGACATGACCTTTAATATGCTCTTTATTATAAATTTAGTAACAGACCTTTTAATTGAAACAATGTATTTATATTTTGAAAACTTGGAGCCTTCTAGAATTAAATTTTCCATTAGGTAGTAGTTTTTATTTTTTTTAAAATAACAAGTAGACATAGGTCTGATGTAGAAATAAAAAAAATCTTCTTTACTGAGACAATTATTTGTTTTTGCAATATCATCTGAAACAGAAACGGATCTTATGGTTTTGTCCAGTTTCATTTGGGATGGAACTTATTTATTCAAATTATATATTCGCTAGAAATGAAGTGTTCGTTGAAAATAATATTCATGGGAACAGTAACTTAGAACGAAAGTGAAATTAAAATAATGATATATCGTTTGGTATTATTATTATTATAATTCAACAAAAGACTGTTGGCTAATCATTACTATTCAAACCATCATAAGCACATCAACACTTTCATCGTTGGATTTATGTTAGTATACCAGTAATGTTTATTCAGGAAATTATTCATTAGAACTTGTGCTATTAATTCTAGGATTATTTGTTGAATTCAACAATTTAAAAACAAATAAAAATTTGCTATCCTACATCAGGATTATGCGCAGCTAGTTTAACTGTAGATTTAGCAGAGTTCATATATTCAAACATTTCTTTTATACAGGGTTGCCTGTACAATACTTTGGGTTGGGAGCCAGCGAATAATGAAAAAAAAATGTTTTCTATCTCATCCTTTCGGCAGCATAAACTCTAACAGAAAAACTGACTCAAATCGTCGTATTTTACACCACTTTTTTACTCGTGATTCCTAAAGTATTTATATTATATTTCACAATGTTCTGTTCTGGTGCTTTGACACCCAAACAACAATTTTAATTAAAGACTTTAGTGACCTTAAAAAAAGGTTCATGTGATGTCTCTTTCAGATAATTATGATTTAATTTAATATAGGATCATGACCTTTGGGATACTGTTACATAGGCTTTAAAACTATACATGACCGCTCCGGTGGCCTATGGGTTAGAGCGTCCGACTCGGATACGAGAGGTCACGGTTTCGAAACCTAGCCGAGATGTACCAAAGATATAAATTGGTTCTAGCAGATACAAGTATTGGCACTCATCAGTATGACTGGTCGGCATGATGTCAGGATAATGTGACTGGATAAGACATTATGCTACATGTTTACGGCATGATGCCTCAACTCCAGTCATCACTATGAACTATCACACTACAGACATGGCAGTGATATGACTGAACAATTATTAAAGTTACATTAAAATCCCACAAACACTATTGTGTTAAAAGTCGTATCTTACTCTAGTGAGTTTTTAAAATTATTTCTCTTAGAAAGTTCGATAGTTCGCGAGGAAATATGAAATATTCATCACGATTAAAAAAAAGAAATAAAGAATTAAGAAGGAAAGAAAGAAAAGAGGAAATAAGGAAAAAAAGAAATTAGAATGAAGAAATAAAGAAGGAAAAAAGGCACTTTCTGAATTGACCGAGTGGACCCCAGCCGAGTCGTACCAAAAACATAACAATGGTACTAGTAGATGCTTTGCTTGGCGCTTGGCATTAAAACATTAGTGTTAGAACTGGTCGCCGTGGTATAAGGACAACGTGACTGGGTGGGACATAATGCTACATAGCTGCGGCATGATAACCCAGTCCTATAAATCACAATACACTGCCAAAATGCAAACAGTATTGAGATGTGATTTGACTAAAATTGCTAAAGCTACATTAATAAATTAGACAAAAACACACTTTTTGAATAAACTAATTAATTATATTTATTTGTGGATAGGCAAAGACCAGTCACTGATGTGTTCAGAATGTTTAGTAATAATACAAAAATACAAGACATAAGATTAAAACCAAAATTAAAGCACGTCTTAAGAGGGCAATGAAAAGTTCTTTGTAAAGGTTCATTCTTCAGTTTTCCTAAACATTGTGTTCTGTTATGTTGCATTGACAAAAAACAAGTAACCTAAACTTAAGACATGCATATTTGCATATAATCAAAATGCTGTTAGAAACAATACTTTTCTCTTTTAGGAAACTAAACAATAAAAATGCTGGACAATATATGTAATGTTCTGTCTGCTTAAAATCGACGTTAAAGTAAAGTAGACACCAACAATAAAACGCTATATACAGAGCAGCCATGTTCATCCATTCGACTAAGAATGCATTCGTCTGTTTAGTAGAGGACACGGAAGCTTGTAATCGCTATGGGAAAAGTAAATAATAGCAAACCAAGAAAGTTTCAATACTATGAGCATCATCAATATCTCTTCATAACGTCTGTATATACTACGGACTCATTTGTCATAGAACAAATTCACATTAACAAAATTCCATTTTATGGATTCATGCATATGATGTACGAATGAGTATGATCGTAGAAATAGGACCACATCCGTCTCATAGTATTTGCCTTATACGGAATAGAGCACGCTCTGCCTGATGGATTGTACTTGCCGTCAATGTCATTTATGCCAGGAACATACCAGCCAGACCATCCTCCATTGAACCATTGTATCTTGTAGGCCACTATCCTGCCTTGGAGAATAACCTGGTCGACATTGATGTTTAAACCAGCACCCCAACGGCAGTCACTAGTTCTTGGCTTGCTGCTGACTTCTTTGCACGAAGCCTGGGTAGATATGTCATATGTGACGCAGTCTCCGGTCGGGCAAGGCACTGCCGCCGCCGTTGTATTTTCGATCATTACCAGGAAGATGCAAATAAACAAGGTATATGGTATCGTCCAGTTTAACAATATTGTTGAGTTGTCTCTTAGTCCAGTTGTCTTGTTATTGTTAATCCGAATGTCAACCTAGAGTTAACGAAGCTTTCCTCTCTCGAAATGCGTTTTCACAAGAACTTGTTGCTGAAATATATCTCTCCGAGTTTTAATACTTATGCTTTCCTGACCTAGCCACTAATAATTGATAGAGGATACCGCGCCCAATGCAGGAAACCTGTCCAATTCAGTGAAGTCCCACTTAGCTGTTAATAATCAACATTGATTCCAATTTACTGCGCAGATTTGAATTCCTATTCTGTTGGTAAACAGAGACACATTTACGCTCAAACATAACAGAAACAATTCTACAGCATACACGTTGAAACAGTAAACATGTTTTTCATTAAATAATGCTCATCAACTCAGTAATTCGCGACATCGAACAGGTCATGATTATGTGTATTTGTTACGTACATTGACAAAGTGCGACCGAATGGTCTCTGTTGGTCTCCAAAGCATTTATTAAATGATTTTCGTGAAGAGGAAATGTATTCATACCAAATGATTCTGATCTAGATATGTTCCAGTAACCTCGTTTATATACAAATACTAGTTATTGCAGTTTAATCGTGATCCTTATATTACGCTTGTCTACGAATTAGTGGATTTTCTAAGAAAAATGTTTTTGAGAAGTGGAATGAATTTCACTTATTAGATCAACGAGAAAGCATGGCAGTAGCTTCATGTATGTCGGTGGTACTTCCAGAGCGCACCCCTGGGTTTTTCCTTTATTAAATATTATGGTCACCATGCATAGCCTATCATTTTACTGAAAGATGGTGATAAACACAGGAAAGTTGAAATCACACACACACACACACACACACACACACACACACACACACACACGTACTTCAAGGTGTTTAACACAATGATGATATTCCTGATAAAACAATTAATGCAATGAAACTTTTCCAAGGAAGAGTTAAGTACTCGTGTGCATTAAAATGTATCATGCAAAATTATATGTTTATTTCTTTTTTATGAGAGCATTTTGCTCTTCACTGTTTACACCGGTGTCCTTTTCAGAAAAGTAGTATCGTTATAGTGTTTTGTGCAGAATTATAGTATCGTGACATTGTCTTGGGCAGAACGGGTAGTATCGTGACAGTGTACTGGGCAGAAAATGTAGTGTCGTGAAAAGTTATATCAGAGTAAATTCTACTCGGTTTGGTCATTACCGATGACGTTTCTTTGCTAAGAGATACATCTTAAAATCATTAGCAAAAATCGCAGGTACCATTTCAACTATGACGTTTAGTACATATGATACTTATCTATTTGTGTACATAAGTGCATAAATATAATATATCTTTAATCAATTGACACGTTTCGAATATCAGAAAATCATTCGTGCTACAAAAACGCTATAGTATATATGACATATAATAGTGAGAATAACGATATGATTTGTTTTACTTGCCCATGCTTTCAGATAACATTTTCTAATCTATCTAGTGCAGGATATTATTTTTTAACGCAATAAAGTTATGCTTAACTTTTGTCAACCTTAATAATACTATGCAGATTTTAGTTTTAAAAGTTAAATGGTTTGCATTAATCCAAGAAAATGGAGTAACTGAAAGACAAATGCCACATCAGTGGTGTGTCAGATCACTGCACATATGCATCTGTTAATGTCAGCAGGCATTTTACATATGTTATGCGATCTTTTACTTGATTTTGTCTTTGACAACGCGAAAGCGTGTGAGGCGTTAATGAATACTTGAGTGCATGTAACGCTCCAAATACGAGATATCTATTCTGTCCAAATACGAGATGTCAATCCTGCATTCATACTTATATACAAAGAAATTTTAACTTTACCTCTGCTCGACATTTCATGCGCATTAGCTCACCATATACTCTCTCCGAGTATGATCAATTCCAAAGATCTAAAGCACTTAAAATAATGATGTCTGTACTTATCGACATATACATAACTCAGTTGTTATGATATTTCTCTAAAATAATTTTGGTGAATAAGGTGACATGCAAACAAACTTAAAGATGGCAAACTTTCTTACATGGGTCTTTAAATTATATTGCCACTGTGCGACTATAAATCAAACATAAACAGATTCAGTGATCTATCATGTAGAAAATTTGAATACCAATAAAATTACACGTGGTAATAGAAAGGAAACAACACAAAAGTGCAATGCAAGTGGTTTGTTAAATTTGTTGAATCCTACCTACGTGAATGAAAAGAATCACAAAACAAAACATGCCAAAACTCATTTATCTTGACATTTACATACAACAACATGTTTGCATACAGGACTTCCAATTTACTTGTATTCTTTTATCAGAAAGCAACTTTTAAAAATAATTGCACAGGTAGATTTTTCACCACTACACCTAGCGAGAGATGATATTCTTTAGTTAATAATGTTCACAGTGATTTATAAAAAAAAAAAAAAACAATCATCATAAAAAAAAGATTTCTGATTACTTCCAGTGAAGTAACATAATTATGTGCAAATTATATTTAGATCAAATGTCTCGTGTTCATCGCTATCTTTATTGATAGTCATTCAAATATATTGGTTCACACAAACATTATTTCTCTAGTGATTAATACGATGAAAAGAAAATATTTATTATCACATGAATAACATTCCAACATTCTAATGTTTACTAATTTTGAAGGAATACACTGACGCAGTTTGTGGTTTTTCGTTTCGTGGGAGACAATAGCGTCTGAGGGAAAGAAACAGTCAAATTCAGAGGAAACCACGCACAGCCAGTCAATAGGTAGCACTGAGTCGAACGAATGCGGATTTACATAAAGTGTCTCGGTGCATCGCGGGTGATAAATACTAAAAGACAATAAGAAAAAAATCCTGCATGTCAAAGTTTTAGTAGTAAATATGTATTTGAAGCATCGACCCACGAGAAGCTACTGGCAAGCTTTTATGAACTGTTTGAATATATTTTTGGGTAATAATACAACCCTCGTGAAGTACAAGTTATGCTACTCGAACAAATTTGTAACTAGATTGGATTCTAAGCCTTATAAACAAACGCAAAATCACTATCCGTGATCTTCTTACCTGTCCACGCGCTGTTAAGAGAGTCCTTATGATATGACGATGTTTCTGCGAATTTATCTCAAACAGTCATATACCCGTAAAAGTAAATTCCCTTGCGTCATAGCAAGTGAAGATCATCTTGAAACCATTATCTAAGATGATTTAAATATTTCATTGTTCTTAATTCTTTTCACTATTAGTTCTGTGTTGCAAATATTAAATCATACTAAATGCGTTTTATACGAAACAAATAGGCTTAAAATGTTTGCATTACACTGTATGTATAGCTAATTGCTGACCATTTACTACATTTATATGGTTGTTTATCTGCCATTAATAAATGTTAATTTGGGAAAACAGTCGATACATTTAATCACATCCTCGCAAAGTTTCAATCACTCACTAGTATACTCTCATGGTCCGGAACAAATTTGGACAGATGAAATAAATAATAAGGTTCTTTAAAAACCACTTTTGTGGCATGACGGTACCAAATCGAAAAAGCATAAAATTGAAATCAGTCATCTTGAATCATTGACATTACTCTAATAAAGAGAACATCTTTCGTAAAGGGACATATAAAATAAAATTATGAAATGTGTTAAAAATTTGGATTTTTTTTTACAAGTTTTATAGCTTTTGTTTGAAATGATCATAACAGTAATAAGCCATCGACAAATGAAGAATTTTGGTTTTCTTTAATTAAAATGGGATAAAAGTGGCGTGAACTCACTTCGAAGGAGATTATATTCCTCATAATCTTGTACGTTATATCACTACATTTTGTCCTAACGCCTTGTAGGTTTGTAATATCGAGCAATTTATTATAGCTTCTGAAACGAAATAACTTATTCTTCATTTGACGAATATTCCTTTAAATGTGCTTATTCAACAGTTTGTATCACGTGTGTATACCTGTATCATCCTAGGGCACGAGATTTATTTTTGAATTTTAAAAAAAAAATACATGAGTATATTATATATAAAAAAATATGGATTAACGTTGACATATTCTTAATTGCATTTAGCTACTGCACCTCTTATACATATATGAAGGAGATATGTTTTCATATTTGGCTGATATATTCATTTAGTTGTTACATTAGACCCATATATATTTTTACAATTATATTTGTGTTCACCTTCAACGCCGGAAAATGACCACGCCTATCATCGTTTCATCGTGTTTGCATTGTATGGAACATAGTATATATCTCCCGACCGCTCCAGTGGCCTAGTGGTTAGAGCGTTCGCCGCGGAAGCTTGAGGTCGTGGGTTCGATCCCCGGCCGAGTCATACCAAGGACTTACAAAAATGGTACTAACAGCTGCCTCTCTTGACGCTCAGCTTTAAGAGGTTAGTGTTAGGACTGGTCGGCCTGGTGTCAGGATAATGTGACTGGGTGGGACATCATGCTACATGTCTGCGGCATGATGCCACAGTGCTAGACATCACTATAAACTGCCTCACAGCAGACATCGTAGCGATATGACTGAAAAATTGTTAAAGCTACGTTAAAAATCCTAATCAAACAAACAAACAAACAAAAGTATATATCTCCCAGGTTTAATGTATATACCGTCAATATCATTTTGGACTGAAACCAATAAAAACAAAAAAAAACCGGACGTTTCCTAACGTCTTTTAGGTATGGAATATCGAGCAATGCAGTATAGCATTTGAAACTAAATAAAATATCTGAGATGTGACGAATATTGCTTTGAGTGTGCTTATTCACCATTCAACAAAAAACAAAACAAAACAAAACACCCGGACCTTTCCATAACTATCACCAGAAAAGAACAAGATTATAGCTACATTTGATACAGCTGTAACTGCAACTGAAATGCGCCTCTTTAATGTAGACGCCAGTTTAGATCTTAAGACTTTTATGTATAATGTAATTTATACCTGATAGTTACAGTTTAGATCTTAAGACTTTTATGTATAATGTAATTTATACCTGATAGTGTATGAATCATAGGAGTATAGTTTACTTACTTGGAGGTATCACTCCACGTATAAGAATTATTCGGTGTTGTTACTTTGCTAAAACACAATTTAATTATTTGGATTTTCAAAGACCCAAACACACATAATAGTGGATTTGCAACAAATGTTAGAAACGTTTAAACGGGAAAGGCAAGGATCTAATTTGTTGTAAAGTCCATTGATATGTGCGTCATGACTTCACACAGATTAATCATCCGAATGTATATTATTGGTAACTCCGGTGAAATCTAATAAAACGTATCGAATTAAACGTATTATGGTCTGCTTTGATACACGTACCTGTTAAACTTCTTGCTCTAAAAGAACATAACTTGTTTGCACAAAATTATACTCTGAATTCAACATTTTATATTGCACCACAGTTTGGTAATTTTGATGGAATTAACCAAAATTGTATAAACATGAGAGTAAAGAGCCACCTGTAAAGTTAATTGGCCATGCCTATTCACCAATTCAGAAGTTCTATGTATTATGACTTTTTTTGGTCAAACCATCAATAATGGATAACCACCAAAATTGCATTCAAATCACATGTCTTAGAATACATTTCTACAAACGTTGTAAATGCAGATAATATAACTTTTCCTCATTTTTTTTATATATAATATGGAATATATCAATACACGTTTTGAGTTTTAAAAAAGCTCTCCATGTCATCCTTTTTGTCTTTGTTTTGTGGCAAACATGTTTTTATTATATTCTCTCTTTCCTTGGTGGGTTTATTCAGATGTCTAACAGCTAAGCATATATGGCCATAGGCACAAACAGATAGCCACAGTTTCCTGATATCGACTGACCTCAAATATGGCTCAATGCCTAATTCTATTACAGTTTAAGACGTATTAATGCAGGAAAAAAAATGTTTTCTGAACTGTTGTGTCATTGATGCATACAGTAAAGTGTTTTAGTTTGATGTTTGAAATAAGAAAGATTTTAACAAATATAACACAATTGTTATGTTTATTGGAGAGACAGAACAGACATGTTCGTAGTGTTTGTATTTGTTTGATTAGGAAGCCAGCACGATAATAAGTTTAATTGTCACCAGTGCACTGACATAACAATACTGAGTGAATAACGAAATCTGTATTTATGTCACGTTTTACCATTCAGATTCACACTATATTTGTCTGTTATGAGCAAGTGATCGCTCCATTACAAGATCAAGTTTAACCTAAACATGTGTCCGTTCTTACCTTTTTTCCTGAAAGACTAGCCCAAGAACATAATGACAACGCTGAAGAAATCAGTTTTAATTTGTGAGTTGAATTACAAGATGTTACTGTTACCCATTTCTAACATTTCCCAATTGTCGTTTGCCAGTTGAAAACGTTGTAAATGATGTCGCCCCTATCCTATTACGGAGCTTTATAATCGACGCCCCTCTGGTATGCCAATTGCTTTGTATATTTCATATGTTAGTTGCTTCGTTATATTGTATATATTTGATTATATGCAATAGCTAATGAAAAATTGTATAGCTGGTAATGGCGAAAAATAACCCATTATTTAACCTATTCTGACTAAAGGATACATATTAGGATTATTATCTTAAACCGAGTCGAGGACATGACCTTTACCATGCTCTTTATTATAAATACAGTAACAGACATTTGAATTAAAACAATGTATTTATAATTTGAAAACTTGGAGCCTTCTAGAATTAAATTTTCCATTAGGTAATAGTTTCTATTTTTTTAAATAACAAGTAGACATAGGTCTGATGTAGAAGTAAAAAATCTTGTTTACTGAGACAATTATCTATTCTTGCAATATCATCTGAAACATAAACAGATCTTATGGTTTTGTACAGTTTCATTTGGGATGGAACTTTTTTTATTCAGATTATATATTCGCTAGAAATGAAATGTTCATCCATATTAATATTCATGGGAACAGAGACTTGGATTGAAATTGAAATTAAAATAATGATATATCGTTGGGTATTATTATTATCATAATTCAACAAAAGACTGTTGGCTCATCATTACTATTCAGACCATCATAAGCACATCAACACTTTCATCGTTGGATTTATGTTAGTATACCAGTAATGTTTATTCAGGAAATTATTCATTAGAACTTGTGCTATTAATTCTAGGATTATTTGTTGAATTCAACAATTTAAAAACAAATAAACATTTACAATCCTACATCAGGTTTATGTTCAGCTAGTTTAACTGTAGATTTAGCAGAGTTCATATATTCAAACATTTCTTTTATACAGGGTTGCTTGTACAATACTTTGGGTTGGGAGCCAGCGAATAATGAAAAAAATTGTTTCTATCTCTTTATCCTTTCGGCAGCATAAACTCTAACAGAAAAACTGACTCAAATCGTCGTATTTTACACCACTTTTTTACTCGTGATTCCTATAGTATTTATACTGTATTCTACAATAATTTGTTCATGTGCTTTGACACTGAAAAACCAATTTTAATTAAAGACTTTACTGACCTTTAAAAAGTGGTTCATGTGATATTTCTTTCAGATAATTATGATTTAAGTTAATATAGGATTATGACCTTTGGGATACTGTTACATAGGCTTTAAAACTATACTTGACCGCTCCGGTGGCCTATGGGTTAGAGCGTCCGACTCGGATACGAGAGGTCACGGTTTCGAAACCCAGCCGAGATGTACCAAAGACATAAAATTGGTTCTAGCAGATACAAAGGATTGGCGCTCATCAGTATGACTGGTCTTCATGATGTCAGGATAATGTGACTGGATAAGACATTATGATACATGTTTACGGCATGATGCCTCAACTACAGTCATCACTATGAACTATCACACTGCAGACATGGTAGTGATATGACTGAACAATTATTAAAGTTACATTAAAATCCCACACACACTATTGGGTTAAAAAGTCGTATCTTACTCTAATGAGTTATTAAAATTATCTCTTTTAGAAAGTTCCATTATTCGCAAGTAAATATGAAATATTCATCACGATTAAAAAAAAGAAAGAAAGAATTAAGAAGGAAAGAAAGAAAGAAGGAAAGAAGGAATGAAAGAAGATAGAATGAAGAAATAAAGAAGGAAAAAGGCACTTTCTGAATTAATCGAGTGGACCCCAGCCGAGTCGTACCAAAAACATAACAATGGTACTAGTAGATGCCTTGCTTGGCGCTTAGCATTAAAACGTTAGTGTTAGAACCTGTCGCCGTGGTATAAGTACAACGCGATGGGGTGGGATATAATGCTACATAGCTGCGGCATGATAACCCAGTTCTATACATCCCAATACACTGCCAAAATGCAAACAGTGTTACGATCTGATTTGACTAAAATTGTTAAAGCTACATTAATAAATTAGACAAAGACACAGTTCTTGAATAAACTAATTAATTATATTTATTTGTGGATAGGCAAAGACCAGTCACTGATGTGTTCAAAATATATAGTAATAAAACAAAAATATAAGACATAATATAAAAACGAAAATTAAAGTACGTCTTGAGAAGGCAATGAAAAGTTCTTTGTAAAGGTTCATTCTTCAGTTTTCCTGCTTGCAGCCACGAACATTGTGTTCTGCTATGTTGCATTGACAACAAACAAGTAACCTAAACTTAAGACATGCATATTTGCATATAATCAAAATGCTGTTAGAAACAATACTTTTCTCTTTTAGGAAACTAAACAATAAAACTGCTGGACAATATATGTAATGTTCTATCTGATTAAAATCGACGTAAAAGTAAAGTTGACACCAACAATAAAACGTTATATACAGAGCAGCCATGTTCATCCATTCGACTAAGAATTCATTCATCAAAGTCTCTTCATAAAGTCTGTATATATTATGTACTCATTTGTCATAGAACAAATTCACATTAACAAAATTCCATTTTATGGATTCATGCATATGATGTACGAATGAGTATGATCGTAGAAGTAGGACCACATCCGTCTCATAGTATTTGCCTTATACGGAATAGAGCACGCTCTGCCTGATGGATTGTACTTGCCGTCAATGTCATTTGTGCCAGGAACATACCAACCAGACCATCCTCCATTGAACCATTGTATCTTGTAGGCCACTATCCTGCCTTGGAGAATAACTTGGTCGACATTGATGTTTAAACCAGCAGGCCAACGGCAGTCACTAGTTCTTGTCTTGCTGCTGACTTCTTTGCACGAAGCCTGGGTAGATATGTCATATGTGACGCAGTCTCCGGTCGGGCAAGGCACTGCCGCCTCCGCTGTAATTTTCATCATCACCAGGAAGATGCATATAAACGAGGTATATAGTATCGTCCAGTTTAACATATTGTTGAGTTGTCTCTTAGTCCAGTTGTCTTGCTATTGTTAATCCGAATGTCAACCTAGAGTTAACGAAGGTTTCTTCTCTCGAAATGCGTATTCAAAAGAACTTGTTGCTGAAATATATCTCTCCGAGTTTTAATACTTATGCTTTCCTGACCTAGCCGCTAATAATTTATAGAGGATACCGCGCCCAATGCAGGAAACCTGTCCAATTCAGTGAAGTCTCACTTAGCCAGTTAATAATCAACTTTGATTCCAATTTACTGCGCAGATTTGAAACTCCTATTCTGTTGGTAAACAGAGACACATTTACGCTCAAACATAACAGAAACAATTCTACAGCATACACCTTGGAACAGTAAACATGTTTTTCATTAAATAATGCTCATCAACTCAGTAATTCGCGACATCGAACAGGTCATGATTATGTGTATTTGTTACGTACATTGACAAAGTGCGACCGAATGGTCTCTATTGGTCCCCAAAGCATTTATTAAATGATTTTCGTGAAGAGGAAATGTATTCATACCAAATGATTCTGATCTAGATATGTTCCAGTAACCTCGTTTATATACAAATACTAGTTATTGCAGTTTAATCGTGATCCTTATATTACGCTTGTCTACGAATTAGTGGATTTTCTAAGAAAAATGTTTTTGAGAAGTGGAATGAATTTCACTTATTAGATCAACGAGAAAGCATGGCAGTAGCTTCATGTATGTCGGTGGTACTTCCAGAGCGCACCCCTGGGTTTTTCCTTTGCTAAATATTATGGTCACCATGCATAGCCTATCATTTTATTGAAAGATGGTGATAAACACAGGAAAGTTGAAATCACAGACACACAAACACGGACACACACACACACACACACACACACTTACTTCAAGGTGTTTAACAGAAAGATGATAATCCTGATTAAACAATTAATGCAATGAAACTTTTCCAAGGAAGAGTTAAGTACTCGTGTGCATTAAAATATATCATGCAAAATTATATGTTTATTTCTTTTTTATGAGAGCATTTTGCTCTTCACTGTTTACACCGGTGTCCTTTTCAGAAAAGTAGTATCGTTATAGTGTTTTGTGCAGAATTATAGTATCGTGACATTGTCTTGGGTAGAACGGGTAGTATCGTGACAGTGTACTGGGCAGAAAATGTAGTGTCGTGAAAAGTTATATCAGAGTAAATTCTACTCGGTTCGGTCATTACCGATGACGTTTCTTTGCTAAGAGATACATCTTAAAATCATTAGCAAAAATCGCAGGTACCATTTCAACTATGACGTTTAGTACATAGGATACTTATCTATTTGTGTACATAAGTGCATAAATATAATATATCTTTAATCAATTGACACGTTTCGAATATCAGAAAATCATTCGTGCTACAAAAACGCTATAGTATATATGACATATAATAGTGAGAATAACGATATGATTTGTTTTACTTGCCCATGCTTTCAGATAACATTTTCTAATCTATTTTCGTGCAGGATATTATTTTTTAACGCAATAAAGTTATGCTTAACTTTTGTCAACCTTAATAATACTATGCATATTTTAGTTTTAAAAGTTAAATGGTTTGCATTAATCCAAGAAAATGGAGTAACTGAAACACAAATGCCACATCAGCGGTGTGTCAGGTCACTGCACATATGCATCTGTTTATGTCAGCAGGCATTGTGCATATGTTATGCGATCTTTTACTTGATTTGTCTTTGACAACGCGAAAGCGTGTGCGGCGTTAGTGAATACTTGAGTGTATGTAACGCTCCAAATACGAGATATCCATTCTGTCCAAATACGAGATGTCAATCCTGCATTCTTACCTTATATACAGCCCTCTTGAAGTACAAGCTATGATACTCGAACAAATTTGTAACTAGATAGGATTCCAAGCCTTATAAATAAACGCGTAATCACTATCCGTGATCTTCTTACCTGTACACGCGCTGTTATGATAGTCCTTATGATATGACGATGTTTCTGCGAATTTATCTCAAACAGTCATATACCCGTAAAAGTAAATTCCCTTGCGTCATAGCAAGTGAAGATCACCTTCAAACCATTATCTAAGATGATTTAAATATTTCATTGTTCTTAATTCATTTCACTATTACTTCTGTGTTGCAAATATTAAATCATACTAAATGCGTTTTATACGAAACAAATAGGCTTAAAATGTTTGCATTACACTTTATGTATAGCTAATTGTTGACCATTTTCTACATTTATATGGTTGTTTATCTGCCATTAATAAATGTTTATTTGGGAAAACAGTCGATACATTTAATTACATCCTCGCAAAGTTTCAATCACTAACTAGTTTAATCTCATGGTCCGGAACAAATTCTGACAGATGAAATAAATAATAAGGTTCTTTAAAAACCACTTTTGTTGCATGACGGTACCAAATTGACAAAGCATAAAATTGAAATCAGTCCTCTTGAATCATTCACATGACTCTAATAAAGAGAATATCTTTCGTAAAAGGACATTTAAAATAAAATTATGAAATGTGTTAAAAATCTGGATTTTATTTTACAAGTTTTATAGCTTTAATTTGAAATGATCATAACAGTAATATGCCATCGACACAGGAAAACATTTGGCATTCTTTCATTAAAATGGGATAAAAGTGGCGTGAACTCACTTCGAAGGAGATTATATTCCTCATAATCTTGAACGTTATATCTTTACATTATGTCCTAACGCCTTGTAGGTTTGTAATATCGAACGATGTAGTATATCTTGTGAAACGAAATAACATATTTTTCATGTGACAAATATTCCATTGAGTGTGACTATTCAAGATTTTGTATCACGTGTGTATACCTGTATCATCCTAGCGAGCGAGAGTTATTTTGAATTTTTTTAAAAATAAACATGAGTATATTATATATAAAAATATGGATTAACGTTGACATCTTAACTGCATTTAGCTTCTGCACCTCTTATATATATATATATATATATATATATATATATATATATATATGAAAGAGATATGCTTTCATATTTGGCTGATATATTCACTTAGTTGTATCATTAGACCCATATATATTTTTACAATTATATTTGTGTTCACATTCAACGCCTGAAAATGACCACGCCTATCATCGTCTCATCGTGTTTGCATTGTACGGAACATAGTAAATATCTCCCAGGTTTAATGTATATACCGTCAATATCATTTTGGACTGAAACCAATAAAAACAACATAAAACCGGACCTTTCCTAACGCCTTGTAGGTATGTAATATCGAGCAATGCAGTGTAGCATTTGAAACTAAATAACATATTTGAGATGTCACGAATATTGCTTTGAGTGTGCTTATTCACCATTCAACAAAAGAAACAAAACAAAACACCAGGACCTTTCCATAACTATCACTAAAAAGAACCATATTATAGCTACATTAGATACTGTTGTAACTGCAACTGAAATGTGGCTCTTTAATGTAGTCGCTAGTTTAACTCTTATGAGACTTTATGAATAATGCCATGTGTGCCGGATAGTGTATGAATCATAGGAGTATAGTTTACTTCCTTGCAGATATCACTCCACGTAAAAGACTTATTCGGTGCTCTAACATTGCTAAAACACAACTGAATTATTTGGATTTTCAAACACCTAAACACACACACACACACACACACACACACACACACACACACACACACACACACACGTGGATTTGCATCAAATGTTAGAAACGTTTAAATGGTAAAGCTTCTATTTTGTTGTAAAGTCCATTGATATGTGCGTCATTATATCACATAGATTAATCATCTGAATGTATATTATTGATAACGCAAGTGAAATCTAATAAAATGTATCATATTAAACTTAGTAAGGTCTGCTTTGATACACGTAACTGTTAAACTTATTGCTCTAAGAGAACTACAAAATTATACTCTGTATTCAACTTTTTATATTGCACCAGAGTTTGGTAATTTTGATGGTATTAACTAAAAATGTATAAACACGAAACAACAACCACCTGTAAAGTCAATTGGCCTTACTTATTTACCAATTCGGAAGTTCTATGTATTATGATTTCTTTTGAGTCAAACCATCCATAATGGATATCCAGCAAAATTGCATTTAAATCACATGTCTTAAAATAAATTTCTACAAACGTTGTAAATCCAGATAATATACATTTTCCTCATTAATTTATATATATATATATATATATATATATATATATATATATATATATATATATATATATATATATATATATATATATATATATATAATATGGAAGATATCAATAAACGTTTTTGAGTGATAAAACACCATTTCATCCCTATTTTCTTTGTTTTCTGGCAAACATGTTTATCCTATATTTTCTGTCTCCTTGATGGGATTATTCAGATGTCTAACAGCCTAATAACCCAGAGACACAAACAATTTGCCACAGTTTCCTGATATCGACTGACCTCAAATTTGGCTCAATGCCTAATTATATTACGGTTTAAGACGTATTAATGCAGGAAAAAATTGTTTTCTGAACTGTTGTGTCATTGGTGCATACAGTAAAGTGTTTTAGTTTGATGTTTGAAATAAGAAAGATTTTTAACAAATATTACACAATTGTTATGTTTATTGGAGAGACAGAACAGACATGTTCGTAGTGTTCGTATTTATCTGATTAGGAGGTAGGCAGGAATATAAGTTTAATTGTCACCAGTGCACTGACATAACAATACTGAGTGAATAACGAAATCTGTATTTATGTCACGTTTTGCCATTCAGATTCACACTATATTTGTCTGTTATGAGTAGTTGATCACTCGGTTACTAGATCAAGTTTAACCTAAACATGTGTCCGTTCATAGCTGTTGGTCCAGCAAGACTAGCCAAATAACATAATGAAAACGCTGAAGGAAACAGTTTCAAGTTGTGAGTTGAATTGCAAGATGTTACAATCACTCATCTCTTACATTTCCCAATTATTGTTTGCCAGTTGGAAATGTCGTATATGATGTCGCCCCTATCCTATTACGGAGCTTTATAACCGACGCCCTACTGGTATACCAATTGCTTTGTATATTTAATATTTTATTTGCTTCTTTTTATTTTCTTTATTTCATTACATGCAATGACTAATGGAAAACTGTATAGCTGGTAGTGGTGAAAAATAACCCATTATTTAACCTTTTCTGACTAAAGGATACATATTGGGAATATTATCTTAAACCGAGTTGATGATATGACGTTTACCATGACCTTTATTATAAATTTAGTAACAGACATTTTAATTGAAACAATGTATTTATATTTTGAAAACTTGGAGCCTTCTAGAATTAAATTTTCCATTAGGTAATAGTTTCTATTTTTTTAAATGGCAAGTGTACATAGGTCTGATTTAGAAGTAAAAAATCTTGTTTACTGAGACAATTATCTCTTCTTGCAATAACATCTGAAACAGAAACAAGTCTTATGGTTTTGTTCAGCTTCATTTGGGCTGGAAAGTATTTATTCAAATTATATATTCGCTAGAAATTAAATGTTTATCGAAAATAATATTCACGGGAACAGAGACTTGGATCGAAAGTGAAATTCAAAAAATGATATATTGTTTGATATGATTATTATTATTATTATAATTTTACCAAAGACTGTTGGATCATCATTACTATTCAGACCATCATAAGCACATCAACACTTTCAGCACTGGATTTATGTTAGTATACAAATATTGTTTTATCAGGACTTTATTCAGTAGGACTTGTGCTATTAATTCTAGGATTATTTGTTGAATTCAACAATTTAAAACAAAGTCACTATCCTACATCAGTTTTCTGCGAAGTTAGTTTAGCTGTACATTTAGCAGAGTTCATATATTCAAACATTTCTTTTATACAGGGGCGCTTGTACAATAACTGGGGTGGGAGCCAGCGAATAATGAAAAACTGTTTGTTTTTTTATCTCTTTATTCTTTCGGCAGCATAAACTCTAACTGAAACACTGACTCAAATCATCGTAATTTACACCAATTGTTTTTGCTAGTGACTCCTATAGTATTTGTATTGTATTTTACAATATTTTGTTCTGGTGCTTTGACACAAAAAACTAGTTGACTTAAAAGACTTTACTGACCTTACAAAATGTTCATGTGCTGTTGCTTTCAGATAATTAGGAATTAATTTAATATAGGATCATGACCTTTTGGGGTACTGTTACATAGGCTTCAAAATTATACTTCACCTCTCCAGTGGCCTAGTGGTTAGAGCGTCTGCCTCGGATGCGAGAGGTGACAGTTAAGAAACCCAGCCTAGTTGTACCAATAACATAAAAAGGTACTAGCAGATATAAGGATTGGCGCTCATCATTATGACTTTTCGGCATGATGTCAGGAGAATGTGACTCTATAAGACATTATGATACATGTCTACGGCATGATGCCCCAACTCAAGTAATCACTATAAACAATCACAATGCTTACATCGTAGTGATATGACTGAAAAATTATTTAAGGTACATTAAAATCCCACAAACACTATTTAGTGAAAAAGTAGTGTCTTACTCTAGTGAGTTATTAATATTATTTCTCTTAGAAAGTTCGACAGTTCGCGAGCAAATGTGAAATATGCATCACAGTTAAAAGAAAGAAAGAAATAAAGAATTAAGAAGGATAGAAAGAAAGAAGAAAAGAAAGAAGATTGAAAGAAGGAAAAAGTCACTTTCTGAATTGACCGAGTCGACCCCAGCCGAGTCGTATCAAAAACAAAAAAATGGTACTAGCAGATGCCTCGCTTGGCGCTTAGCTTTAACAAGTTAGTGTTAGAACTGATCGGCCTGGTATAATGACAACGTGACGGGGTGGGACATAATGCTACATAGTTGCGGCATGATAACCCAGGTCTATACATCACAATAAACTGCCAAAATGCAAACAGTGTTGCGATGTGATTTGACTAAAATTGTTAAAGCTACATTAATAAATTAAACACAGACACACCTCTTGAATAAACTAATTAATTATATTTATTTTTGGATATTCAAAGATCATTCACTGATGTGTTCTGAATATATAGTATTAATACAAATATACAAGACACAAGATAAAAACCAACATAATAGCACGTCTTGAGAAGGCAATGAAAAGTTCTTTGTAAAGTTTCATTCTTCAGTTTTCCTTCTTCCGTCCATGAAGTTTGTGTTCTGTTTTGTTGCATTGACACTGAACAAGTAACCTAAACTTAAGACATGTATATTTGCATATAATCAAAACTGCTATTAGAAACAAGACTTTTCTCTTTTAAGAAACTAAACAATAAAAATGCTGGACAATGATATATATTTATATATTGATATATATAATGATATATATAATGTTCTGTCTGTTTAAAATGGACGTAAACGTAAAGCAGACACCAACAATAAAATGTTTTATACAGAGCAGCCATGTTCAGCCATTCGACCGAGAATTCATCCGTCTCTTTAGGGGAAAACATGGATGCTTGGAAGAGCTATAGCGAAAGTAAATAATAGCAAACCAAAAAAGTCCAATCATTATGAGCATCATCGTTGTCCCTTCACAAAATATGTGTATTCTATTTACTCATTTGTCAAATACAAAATTCACATTATCAAAATTCCATTTTATGGATTCAAGCATATGATATACGAATGAGTATGATCGTAGAAATAGGACCACATCCGTCTCATGGTATTTGCATTGTACGGAATAGAGCACATTTTAACTACTTGATTGTACTTGCTGTCAATGTCATTTATGCCAGGAGCATACCAGCCAGACCATCCTCCATTGAACCATTGTATCTTGTAGGCCACTATCCTGCCTTGGAGAATAACTTGGTCGACATTGATGTTTAAACCAGCAGCCCATCGGCAGTCACTAGTTTTTGGCTTGCTGCTAACTTCTTTGCACGAAGCCTGGGTAGATATGTCGTATGTGACGCAGTCTCCGGTCTGGCAAGTCACTGCCGCCGCTTCTGTATTTTTGAGCATCACCAGAAGGAGGATGCACATTAACCTTGTATACAGTATTGTCCAGTTTTCCATATTGTTAAATTGTCTCTTAGTCCAGATGTTTTCTTATTGTTAATCCTAATGACAAGCTAACGTTAACGAAGCTTTGCTCTCTTTAAATGCGTTTTCACAAGCAATTGTTGCTGACATATATGTCTCAGAGGTTTAGTAATCTGTCCTTGTAAGAACTAGCCCCCATTATTTATACAGGATACCGCACCCAGTCCAGGGAACCTGTCCAATTCAGTGAAAGTCATACATAGCCAGTTAATAGTCAACATCGAGTCCAATTTACTGCGCAGATTTGAAACTTCGATTCTGTTGGTAAACAGAGATAAATTTACGCTAAAAATAACATAAACAATTCTATAGCATACACGGTGGAACAGTAAACATGTTTTTGTATTTAATAATGCTCATCACCTCAGTGATACATGACATGAAACAAGTCCTGAGTATGTGTATTTTTAACGTACATTGTCAATATACGACCGAATGGTCTGTGCATGTTTCCAAGCATTTATTAAATGATTTTGGTGAAGAGGAAATGTATTCATACCAAATAATTCTGATCTAGATATGTTCCAGTAACCTCGTTTATATACAAATACTAGTTATTGCAGTTTAATCGTGATCCTTATATTACGCATGTCCACGAATTAGTGGATTTTCTAAGAAAAATGTTTTCGAGAAGTGGAATGAATTTCACTTATTCGATCAAGAACATATATTCAATAGACATCCGGTCTCCGAGTTATCTAGTGGTCTAAGTGATTCAGAAAGTATCATCGAACGAGAAAGCATGGCAGTAGCTTCACGTATGTCGGTGGTAGTTCCGGAGCGCAACGCCTGGGTTTTTCCTTCGCTAAATATTAGGGTACCTTGCATAGCCTATCATTTTTCTGAAACATGGTGATAAACACAGGAATGTTGAAATCACACACACACACACACACACACACACACACACACTTACTTCAAGGGGTATAACACAAAGATGATAATTCTCATAAAACAGTTAATGCAATTAAACTTTTCCAAACACGAGTTCTGTACTCCTGTGAATTATAATATATACTGCAAAATTATATGTTGATTTTTTTTTTATGAGAGCATTTTGCTCTTCGCTGTTTACACCGGTTTCCTTTTCAGAAAAATTAGTATCGTGATAGTGTTTAGCGCATAAAATGTAGTATCAAGACAGTGTCTTGGGCAGAACGGGTAGTATCGTGATAGTGTCTTGGGCAGAACGGGTAGTATCGTGACAGTGTCTTGGGCAGATCGGGTAGTATCGTGACAGTGTCTTGGGCAGAAAATGAAGTGTCGTGAAAAATTATATCAGAGTAACTTCTACTGGGTTTTGTCATCACCGATGACATTTCGGTGCTAAGAGATACATCTTAAAATCATTAGCGAAAATCGCAGGTACCATTTTAACTATGACATTTATTACATAATATGCTTATCTGTTTGTGTAGATAAGTGCATACGTTTAATACATCTTTAATCAAATAACACGTTTCGAATATCAGAAAATCATTCGTGCTACAAAAACGCTATACTCAATATGACATAAAATAATGAGAAATAACGATATGCATTGTTTTACTTGCCCATGATTTCACATGAAGTTTTCAAATATATTTACGTGCAGGAAATTATTTTTCAACGCAATAAAGTTATGCTTAACTGTTATCAACCTTAATATTCCTATGCATGTTTAGTTTATAAAAGTTAAATGGTTTGTATCAATCCAAGGAAATGAAGTAACTAAAACACAAATGCTACATCGGCGCTGCGTCAGGTTACAGCACATGTGCGTCTGTTAATGTCAGCAGGCATTTTACATATATAATATATATAAGGCGAAGTTTTACTTGATTTTATCTTGGACAACGCTAACGCGTTTGAGAGGTTAGTGGATACTTGAGTGCATGTAACGCTCCAAATTCGATATATCCATTCTGTCCAAATATGAGATGTCAATCCTGCATTCATACCTTATATACAAAGTAATTTTAACTTAACCTCTGCTCGACATTTCATGCGCATGAACTCACCACATACTCTCTCCGAGTATAATCAATGCCAAAGATCTAAAGCACTTAAAATAATGATGTCTGTACTTATAGACATATACATAAGTCAATTGTTATGATATTTCACTAAATTAATTTTGGTGAATAAGGTGACAGGCAAACAAGCTTAAAGTTGGCAAACTTTCTTACTTGGGTCTTTGAATTATATTGCAATTTTAGTGAATAAGGTGACAGGCAAAAAAGCTTAAACATGGCAAACTTTCTTACATGGGTCTTTGAATTATATTGCCACTGTGCGACTATAAATCAAACATAAACAGATTCAGTGATCTATCATGTTGAAACTTTGAATACCAATAAAATTATACGTGGTAATAGAAAGGAAACAACTCAAAAGTGCATTGCAAGTGGCTTGTTAAATTTGTACCAAATGTATCCAGCCTACGTGCATGAAAAGAATCACAAAACAAAACATGCCAAAACTCATTTATCTTGACATTTACAGACAACAACATGTTTACATACAGGACTTCCGATTTCCTTGTATTCTTTTATCAGAAAGCAACTTTTAAAAATAATTACACAGGTAGATTTATCACCCCTACACCTAGCGAGAGATGATATTCTTTAGTAATAATATTCAGTGATTTATAAAGAAAAAAATTATCATAACAAAAAAAAAGATTTATGATTATTTCCAGTGAAGTAACATAATTATGTTTAAATTACATTTAGAACAAATGTCTCATGTTTATTGTTATTTTTATTGATAGTCATTCAAATATATTGGTTCACACAAACATTATTTCTCTACTGATTAATACGATGAAAAGAAAATATTTATTATCACATGAATATCATTTCACCATTCTAATGTTTACTAATTTTAAAGCAATACACTGACGCAGTTTGTGGTATTCCGCTTCGTGGGAGACAATACCGCCTGAGGGAAAGAAACATTCAGATTCAGAGGAAATCACGCATAGCCAGTCAATAAGTAGCAATGAGTCGAACGAATGCGGATATACACAAAGTGTCTCGGTGCATTGCGGGGGATAAATACTAAAAGGCAATAAGAACAAATCCTGCATGTCAAAGTTTTAGTGGTAAATATGTATTAGAACCATACCCACGAGAAGCTACTGGCAAGCTTTTCTGAAATGTTCGAATATATTTTTCGGTAATAATACAACCCTCTTCAAGTTCATGTTATGATACTCGAACAAATTTGTAACTAGATAGGATTCCAAGGCTGATAAACAAACGTGTAATCATTATCCGTTTTCTTCTCACCTGTCCACGCGCTGTTAAGAGAGTCCTTATCATAAAATGACGTTTCTTCTAATTTATCCCAAACAGTCATATACCCGTAAAAGTAAATTCCCTTGTGTCATAGGAAGTAAAGATCATCTTGAAACCATTTTTTAAGATGATTTAAATATTTCATTGTTCTTAACTAATTCGTCAAACTTTGCGTTCGTAAACAACAAACTGCCGATGAACTTCAATTAGCACAATGAGAATAACATATACCTTTTAATATTATTCGGAATGCGTGTGATCGTTCGATGATACTTTCTGAATCACTTGCTGATCGCAGATTATTTATAACCGCGGCAATAAAATCATGTCGTATTACAGTAAGCATGTGAGGCACATGTGTACGTTCCCGTAGGGTGGTTGTGATGTCTAACACTTCTCTGTTTCTTATCATTCAATGTTAATTCGCAAACATGGCAATCAACCTCGTTGTCAGAATCCATTCTTTGGCAAGCAACCTCATTGTCAGAATCCATTCTATCCTCATCAGTCATCACCATTGGATGATCAATCATGGATGTGTGAAATATATGCATAACCCATTTTTTCCACTATTAGTTCTGTGCTCCAAATATTGAATCATACTAAATGCGTTTTATACGAAACAAATAGGCATTACACTGTATGTATACCTAATTCCTGACCATTTTCTAGATTTATAAGGTTTTTTTTTTTTCTCTGCCATTTAATAAATATCAATTTGGGAAAATAGTCGAAGCATTTAATCATACCCTCGCAAAGTTTCAATCACTCACTATTTTTATCTCATGGTCAGGAACAAATATGACATAAAAAAATGAGAAATAACGATATGCATTGTTTTACTTGCCCATGCGTTCAGATTAAACTTTCCGATCCATTTTGGTGCACGATTTTTTATCAACGCAATAAAGTTATGCTTAACGGTTATCAACCTTAATATTATTATGCATGTTTAGTTTCTAAAAGTTAAAGTTTCCAAACGTTAAATGGGTTGCATTAATCAAAGGATATTTAGTAACTGAAACACAAATGCTACATCGGCGTTGCGTGTGGTTACTGCACATATGCGTCTGTTAATGTCAGCAGGCATTTCACATATTGTGCGAAGTTTTACTAGATTTTGTCTTGGACAACGAACGCGAAAGCGTGTGAGTAGTTAGTGACTACTTGAGTGCATGTAACGCTCCAAATTCGATATATCCATTCTGTCCAAATATGAGATGTCAATCCTGCATTCATACTTATATACAAAGTAATTTTAACTTTACCTCTGCTCTACATTTCATGCGCATGAGCGCATGAGCTCACCACATACTCCCTTCTAGTCTAATCAGTGCCAAAGATCTAATGCACTTAAAATAATGATGTCTGTACTTATCGACATATACATAACTCAGGTGTTATGATATTTCATTAAATACTTTTGGTGGATAAGGTGACAGGCAAATAAGCTTAAAGATGGCAAACTTTCTTACATGGGTCTTTGAATTATATTGCTACTGTGCGACTATAAATCAAACATAAACACATTCAGTGATCTATTATGTAGAAAATTTGAATACCAATACAAAACATGCCGAAACTCATTTATGTTGATATTTATAAACAACAACATGTTTACAACTAAGACTTTCAATTTCCTTGTATACTTTTATCACAAAGCAACTTTAAAAATAATTGCACAGATAGATTTGTCACCACTACACCTAGCGAAAGGTGAAATTCTTTAATAATAATGTTCACGTTGGTTGAAGTAAAAGAAACAATCATTAGCAAAACAATACGAGTTTTAATTACTTCCAGTTAATTTGTATAATTATTTTTAATAGAGAAGTTACTAATCCTCAAACTTCCATACAATAAATTCGAATTCGTATTGATGTATACGACGTACTACAAATGATAACTCTTGCTTTGATGCATTAAAAATGGTAGCAGATACTTATTTTCCACATTTTTCATTCTCTTAATTGATAGTAATTCAAATATATTGGTTAACACAAACATTATTTCACCGGTGATTAATACGATGAAAAGAAAATATTTAGTATCACATGAAACCCATTCAACCATTCTAATGTTTAATAATTTGTAAGGATTACACTGCCGCAGTTTGTGGTATTTCGCTTCGTTGGAGTAAATACTGCCAGAGGTAAAGAAAGTCAGAAATCACACATTGTCTATGACCAGATGTAACACTGAGTCGAAAGAATTAGGATTTACAAATTGTCTTTACCGGGGGATAAATGCTAAAAATCAAGAAGAACAAATTTTGCATGTCAAAGTTGGAGTGTTAAATATGTATAGGTTTAAAGACTTCCCTATTCGCTCACGTTATGATTATGTATTTAGGCTTGTCTGCATCATGAATGATTTACCGGCTTGTTGTTGTGGCAGAGTTTAACGCCATTCAGCACACGATAGTATACATGGCGGCCAGTGTTAATGGTGGAGGAAGAACCCGTGAAATCCCCGGAAATAACCACCGACCCACGAGATGCTACTCGCAAGCTTTCTAAAATACCCACATTGGCCAAATCTGAGACTCGAACCCACGCAGACGGAAGTGAGATGGCAGTGATCCATAATGGAGAGTGCTTTAGACCAGTCGGACACTCGAGGCCACTATTTACCGGCTGGTGTTTCTGTGAATGCAAGTTGTTTCGTAAAGTGCGTTTTTCTCCCCAAGCGTTTCAGGAAGAATTTTTTGATTCATCACAAATTTTCTAGACCCAGTTACATACAGAAACGTAAAAATAAAAAAGCCTAATCAGTTAATTCAATGGTTAATTTTTCTTATTAAATATCATGATCCTATAATAGTTTTATGTGCAGCTAGTTTACTGAAAAATTAATTAGACTTCTCCTCTTTAAGAACAATGTTGAAGATAGACAATGGTTAAATGATTTCACTGATTATGAAAGACTAGTCATAAATAAGTGGCTACTGTATGCATGTATTTGGTCTTTAACAATGATAAATCGATTAAACGCTTTCTTTATAAAGATACAACGACATTAATATTTTGTAAAATCTCAACATTCATGTAATTCAGAAAAATAATTATTCTTTGGTTAAAAACAAATCCTAGATAGTGAAGCTAAAATCTATTGCAGATAATATAACGTTACTGGTGTAAATCTTCATACTATATATATATATATATATATATATATATATATATATATATATATATATATATATATATATATAGAGAGAGAGAGAGAGAGAGAGAGAGAGAGAGAGAGAGAGAGAGAGCAGGCCTCGAATGATGGATGTCGTTGACTAAAAGCAAGGCACTCAGCAGTACCAGGTTAGTTTTAGGTAGGAACGTCATTTCAATATTTTTAAAGGGATGCGGCAAAATTTGATTCGGGGTGGTGGTTGTGGTGACAAAACGTGATTCAAATGCCCCTCCCCTGCAAAAAAATATGTACGTCCCTGGTGTTAGTACTGGTTGGCCTGGCGCCAGCATAATGTTACCTGGCGGGACATCGTGCTACATGTCTGCGGCATGATGTTCCACTTCGAGACATCAGTATTACCAGCGGCTGTTAAAGCTAGTTTAAAAATCGAAATTACACAGACTCTCACACCCACACAGACACCAACACCGAACGTTTTATCATCTTATAAGTATATATATATATATATATATATATATATATATATATATATACACCTGTCAAGACCTCTGTTTTAATTTCCGACATATTTAAAGGTGGATGTGGATGGCCCCCAGGCTAGAGATAGATTGCAAAACAACACACCTGATGTGTCATGACATTAAAACATTATGGTTGAACAGAAAAACATATCGCTGAACGTACCATATTAGGAATTTCCCATTGGCTCAACACGACAAATTGACTCCTAAAATAAAGTGACAGTTTCGGGTGAAATCTTCAGAACAATACATATATTGAAACTCTTTCAAGTACACATTGTATTGCTTTCAATCAGGTTTAATAGCAAGACTAGTTTCCATAGAAATCAGACTGATCTTACATACAACTTTTTTCTTCTTTCAATCGTTTAAAATAAGAAACTAATCAGCCACCCAGTCAATGCAAGATATGTCTTCAATATCATCGATTCATGTTGTATTCTCTGTGTCTGTTTTATGTAATATACGGTTATCATATTCCAGTAGGAATTCTTACAATAATAAATTTTCTAAGGAATATTGTAGAAATCCTTTAAATTTTGTTAAGGATTTGTGATTAAGTGAAACTTTTATATAATCGACCTACCCCCTTCCCCCGATATTGCTTGGGTGAAAAATAGGTATATATTTTCCTGTTAACACTTAAAAGTAAAATGTATGCAGTCTTGTTAATCAATTGCTCATTGCTGACCATAACTGCTTTTTATAGGTTTTTCCTCTCTCTCACTGTGTGTGTGTGTGTGTGTGTGTGTGTGTGTGTGTGTGTGTGTGTGTGTGTGTGATTTTAATTTTTAACGTAGCTTTAACAATGTGGCAGTCATATAGTAATGTCTCGCATTTGGGTATCATGCTGCAGACATTTAGCATGATGTCCCACTCAGTCACATTTTTCTGACATCAGGTCGACCAATCTTAACACTAACCTCTTAATGTTGAGCGCCAAGCGAGGCAGCTGTTATTACCCTTTTTGTATGTCTTTGGTATGACTCGGCCGAGGATCGTACCACGACCTCCCGTATCCGATGTGGACGCTACTAGGCCACATAAGCGGTGTTTACCTGTAGCAGGTAATGACTAGCAATTTGAGAAATTTAGTAAATACATGCAATCATATCTCAGTAAAGGTACAATAACTCACGAAGACGATCGGAAGGATTCAAGCTAGGAAAAGAAATCATAGTTAACAAAAATTTAGCGTTCATATTTTACAAACACATGTACTCTGTCAGATCCGGGAACTCATGTCATTATGGACTTCTTTGCGAACATGCACCACGAGAGAGAGAGAGAGAGAGAGAGAGAGAGAGAGAGAGAGAGAGAGAGAGAGAGAGAGAGAGAGAGAGAGAGAGAGAGAGAGAGAGAAAGAGAGCAGCTATCTGCTTTGTTATTATTCTAATATATGGGTGCAAACTGAAGCTATACATTTTTAGTCATCAGGCAACAGTTTGGCTTCAAAGGGTAGATACTACAAGGAATCCTGCAATAAAAAAAGACGTCAATCGATTGTTAATCGCAGTTATGATTAAGACGTACGTTTTCATATTTTCATATCGAGGATTAGGTAAGAGAAATTGAATGTCAGTTTTTATCCTTAATAATTGAAGATTCCATAACGGAAAATAGTAGCCACTAATAATACCTAAACTTGTGCAAGTACAAAAACTTTTTCGGGACAATACATTTCGTTCCAAATTCTAGCTTGTTTTTGCATAGTTGTAGAGATGGATTGATATATATTATAACGCATGTATTTAATCACACATGTTGTTAGATACAGATATTCATTTTATGTTGCACAGTTACAATTTGGGTATTGCCATCCATCCTGGAATTACTTTTACATGCACACAGTTATGATTGTCTGCGTACAAAATATCGAGAATGATTTATTGTTATTACATATCAATATTTTCTAAACTGCCAAAACACGTTTTTAATGTTAAGAGGTTCAGTTATAATGGTCGCTTTTGCAGCTGGCGATAATAAGGGAGTTTCGTAAGCAGCGACGAGCGATGGGTTTTTCATGAAACATATAAAGCCAAAATAAAACAACGGCTTGATAAGGCAATGAAACGTTCTTTGTAGAGTTTCAGTCTTCCGTTTTCCTGTTTAAGTAATATCTAGATGTTCAGCAAAGTCGAAGAAGTATATTGCTTTCCATTTTAAATGAATACTGATTAGATTGGTGCGTCTCGCAGTGTAGCAAATTTCAAGAAAGGAACTACTCTTATTAATTATATAATATTGAATACAGCATTCCACGAACGGATGGGGGGGGGGGTGCAAGGTCTGGGCCTGACGTCCCGCTTGACAAAGGGAAGTGAAGCGTCTCTCATAGCCTCTCCTTTCCAGGTGTAGTGATCGCTGCAGGACCACCGTCTTGCTCTGATGGACAGGAGGTTACTTGCACATAGCCTCTCCTACACTATTGTGTCCACAACAGCACCTTCACGCGGGGCCCCTTATTTTCACAAAGCCTGTTGTGTGGCACGACCGAGTGCTCGGCGGTATCACTGGGTGGGCAGACTGGGCTCATTAGCATTGGCAAGCAGCCAGTCTAAGAGAAGGGAAACTCTGACTCCAAACCCGGGTAGATTAAGCTCGTTAGCCTGGTCAAGGCAATTTTTCTATGAGAAGAAAACTCTGATTGAAAACCAATGGTTCCACTGCCTTGTGGATATCTTCGGGAGAAGGAAAGGCTACGGGAGTAAACCCAGACAGAAAATCCGGAGTGGAGCCCCTAAGGCGGCTGCATGTCGACTATGACTTCCTTCCGGCAGCTCCTGCATCCAAACTTTTGCCAAATGTCATGCTCAGCATTCCTTTGGACCCAACCATCAAGGACGAGAGGGGGATCCTGAAGCCTGGGCAACCCAGGATCTCCATATTCCATGCCAAGGCTTGCGCCTTGGAGAGGTCACTCCAGTCTCGCTACTAAGTGAGGAAACAACACGGAAGCTGACAGTTTACGGGTTATAAGTCCCACCCGATTGGCGTAGGGAAGGGGCGCCACGGGTCAGCTTTGACAGTGGGAGGGATCATCGTGTCTCAATGGCCAACTATCGCCCGCCTCAAGCCGGGCAGTCCCCGGTCAATAAGGTGTTGACCCGCCATCGTCTGCCTGCTCCAGTGGTTGTCTGGAGCTCAGTGCGTTGCTTAACATGACAAGCAGACGAAATTCCACACCAGACAAAAAGAAAAAGAAACGAATAAAGAAGACTCCAGCTCTTCGATTTGCAGGCTGGAATGTGCGCACTATGTGGACAGGCATCTCCGATGACCTCAGAGAAGTGGATGACACCAGGAAAACGGCCATCATCGATAGAGAACTCACCAAGCTAAATATCAGCATTGCTGCCCTCTAGGAAACTAGACTGGCCTCTAATGGCTCCCTCAGAGAGAAAAACTACACTTTCTTCTGGAAGGGTCGCGAACCTGAGGAGCCCCGTCAGCACGGAGTGGGCTTCGCCATCAAAAACAATCTTCTGGGCTTGGTTGAACCTCCCACAGGGGGCACTGAGCGTCTCCTGTCCATCCGCCTCACCACTGCTGCAGGTCCTGTCAACATCTTTAGTGTCTACGCCCCAACCCTCTCGTCTTCAGAAGACACCAAGGATCAGTTCTATGGGCAGCTGGATGAACAGATTAAAGGATGCCCCAAACGCGAATCACTTTTTCTCCTCGGCGACTTCAAAGCCAGAATAGGTGAGGATCACGAATCATGGCCTACCTGCCTCGGATATCATAGTACTGGAAAGACCAACGAAAACGGTCAGAGATTGCTGGAGCTGTGCACCTACCATGGCCTGTGCATAACAAACACTTTTTTCAACGGTAAGCCACAACACAAAGTGTCATGGAAACACCCCAGGTCCCATCACTGGCACCAACTTGACTTGGTCATCACCAGCCGCTCTGCCCTTAACAGCGTCCTCTCCACTAGAACTTACCACAGTGCAGACTGCGACTCCGACCATGCCCTCCTGATCAGCAGGGTGAGACTACAGCCAAAGACACTACACCGTTCAAAACCAAAAGGACACCCACGCATAAACACCGCACAGATGTCGGTCCCTTCCAAGGTACAGGAGTATGTGTCCGCCCTGGACAAGGCTCTCCAGGACCTGCCAGAGCACGACGCTACAGCCAAGTGGAACGCCATGATAGGTGCCATCTACAAAACAGCCATGTTCACGTTTGGCAAAAAGGAACGACCCCGTCAGGACTGGTTCAACGCACACCTAACAAGGATGGAACCACTAATCGAGAAGAAACGAAAAGCCTTTATAGCGTACAAAAAATACCCCAATGAACAGACGCATGCTGCTCTTAAAAGTGCTCGAAGCAACACCCAACGCATCGCTAGACAGTGCGCGAACGAGTACTGGCAACAGCTGTGTGAAGGAATCCAGCGCAGTGCCGAGACCGGAAACATAAAAGGTATGTACAATGGCATCAAGAAGGCTCTAGGCCCTACAGTGAAAGGGGTCGCTCCCCTGAAATCAATGATGGGAGAGAAGATCACAGACCGTAGGCAACAGATGACCAGATGGGTGGAGCACTACTCAGAGCTATACTCCCGTGAAACCTTAGTCACTGAAGCAGCCCTCAGCAGCATAAGGAATCTTCCCATCATGGAGGAGCTTGAAGAAGTGCCAACCTTAGAAGAGCTAGGCAAAGCAATTGACTCCCTCCCAAACGACAAAGCACCAGGTAGTGACAGCATCCCGCCCGAAGCTATCAAATTTGGAAAACTAACACTGTTCCAACCACTGCACAAACTACTTTGCCTCTGCCGGGAGGAAGGAGCAGTCCCCCAAGACATGCGTGATGCCACAATTGTGACCCTTTAGAAAAACAAGGGCGACCGCAGTGACTGCAATAATTACAGAGGGATCTCGCTTCTGAGCATCGTTGGTAAAGTGTATGCCCGCATCATACTAAGTTGCTGGCAGACCGTGTGTGCCCAGAATCCCAGTATGGTTTCAGAGCAGGCAGGTCGACAACAGACATGATCTTCTCTTTACGACAACTCCAAGAGAAGAGCAGAGAGCAAGGTCAACCACTCTACATGATGTTCATCGACCTCACCAAGGCCTTTGACTTCGTCAGCAGGAAGGGCCTTTTTGAAGTTCTCAGTAAGATTGGTTGCCCTTCAAAACTCCGCAACATGATACTCTCTTTCCATGCAGATATGAAGGGAACCGTCCTGTATGATAGAACTTCCTCAACCTCCTTCCCAGTTAACAGCGGTGTGAAGCAGGGCTGCGTTCTGGCACCAACCCTATTCGGGATCTTCTTCTCCTTGCTTCTGTCCTACGCCTTTGACTCGTCCACTGATGGCATATATATATACACCAGGTCCGATGGGAGGCTGTTCAACCTGGCACGACTGCGCTCAAAGACGAAAGTGAGGGCTGTGCTCATCAGGGAGATGCTTTTTGCAGATGACGCTGCTCTTATGGCTAACACTGAGGAAGCCCTTCAGAGACTGAGAGATCGTTTTGCTGATGCCTGCATGCAGTTTGGACTCACCATCAGCCTGGAAAAAACAAAGGTCAGCGTGCAAGATACCACTATTGCCCCAACAATCAAAATCAACGGTGTCACCTTGGAAGCAGTCAACAACTTTACCTACCTGGGGTCAACCATCAGCAACACTCTCTCGCTCGAAAAGGAGCTGGACAGAAGGCTTGGAAAGGGAAACACCATCATATCACGAGCAGCAGAGAGGGCGAACCTCAAAAATCCAAAAAAAGCGTCGAATCGTAAAAAAAGCGTCGAATCATAAAAAAGCGTCGAATCGTAAAAAAGCGTCGACAACCAACGCTTCCTCGTCTACGCCAGCGTCGTTTTCGTTCACCCTCTCTGCTGCTATGGGTTAATAATTATTTTACGAGTTCAACCGAATATTTGATCGAGTCCGATACGATATCGTGTCCGAGGGTCATGTAAATTTATTGTTGCGAATCCGTACGGGGTTGACTGAGCATTACTAAAGAAATTTTTAAATTGATTGAAGTCCATATCGGAACACCATGTCTGCCAAATATTTCTAAGAGTATGAGTATCAGCTCCGTTGAATACAGCAAGCATATTGCAGTTATCTCTGATCACTTTTGGAATCTGAGTGTAGCGTTGAGTGACATATATCACATCAGTGTGTTTGTGCCTGCCTCGGGAAAATATTCTAGCCGGGTTTGTTTGTTTATCCAACATCACATCGTCGTATACGACTAAATTGTTAATGCTCCCATCAAGGTGATCCACGGATGGTGCCTCGTCAATATCGGTTATAAAATCAATGGCGTTCTCGCCTTTAATTTCTGATGCATTCTCGTTAAAATCTTTTAGCACTTCATAGCATCGTTGATCATCTACGCTAGGGGCAATTAAATGCAACTTATCCCACGTCATCCATCTCATTATTAAATTGAGCAACAATTGCGTTTTACCGGATCCAGATGGCCCGATTATAATCATCCGGATAGAGTTTGGTAGCGCTGCATGATGCTTAACCGGTTCTCTTGCTTTGGTCGCTGAAAAATCAATTATATCCATATTTCTATACATAATTATGGATCTATATTGTATGAAGTGTAAAACGCGTACTGGCACAGATGACTTGACGACGATTACAACTAGAAATAACCGATCAGCGCTTTCTGGTAAATGCGTGCAATGTGGTACAAAGAAATTTAGATTTGTGTCTATGAGATCTGATTTAAAAAAACGAGGAGGTGATATCGCAGCCAAATTGGCAAAACTCCCTGGAACCCCATGATCAAAATACCCCGGAGAAAAGCACCTTCCAGGATATAGCTACTGTTGACCGGGAACCAGACTTGATATCAGACTCAATGATCAAAATCAGCCCAAACCCGGTGAAGAACCAATAAACGCTATTGATAAGGCCTGTCACCTTCATGATGTTGCTTATAAAAGCAATAATCTGCAACACAGGCATCTAGCAGATGTGAAATTAATTCATGCGTTAAATGCTATTCCTGATAAATCCTTCAAAGAAAAATTGGCTTCATTTTTGATAAAATCGGCTATGAAAGGTAAATTGATGTTAGGTGCCGGTAATTAATAATATGGAATCAATTTATTATTCCCCAAGAGGATACTGGAGAGGCAAGGCAGCAATCAATAAACTCGCCAGCGTCGCAGAAGTGAAAAAGGCTACTGCGGCTAATTGGTTATCCAAACAGGCACTATGGCAAATTTATCTACCACCGCCTAAACAAATTAATTTCTCGCATTTTGATGTGACCGCTCCTAATGAAGTTCATCAGGCTGATTTATTGTTTTTACCACATGACGGTGGTTACAAATACGCGCTAACCGTAGTTGACGTTGCAAGTCGATACAAACAAGCAGAACCGTTAAAAACAAAATCATCACCTGAGGTTGTTTCTGCATTTGAGAGGATTTATCGACGAGGCCCAATACGCTGGCCAAATCTATTACAAGTCGATCCTGGCAAGGAATTTCAAGGCGCTGTTGTATCAGCGATGAAAGATCACAATGTCACCATCAGACGAGGGCATACTGCACTACATCGCGATCAGGCAATTGTTGAACGATTTAATCGGACACTTGCTGAGCGGTTATTTGGATATCAATACGCGAAGGAGTTTATTCAGGATAAAAGATCCCGTGAATGGGTTAAGAGATTACCAGGTGTAGTTACCGCAATCAATAATGAGCTTACTAGAACAATCAATATGAAACCTAGCAACGCTATTAAAAAGAAGTCTATACCCGCACAACCACAAAAAGATTTCAAAGAACCAATTCTTGGTAGTAATGTCACTGTTAGGTATTTATACGAACCAGGAGAGCTTGAGGGTGGTAAAAAAAGAGCTACTGATCCTATTTAGAGTGTGACCGTACATAAAATATCCAGTATAACACGATCAACTGGTAGACCAGCAATCTATAAACTGGATTCAACTGCTCCTCAGCGAGGATTTACTCGACAACAACTACAGGTAATTTCCGAGGATACTCAATTACCACCGCGTGGTCTTAACTAGCACCTCTTCGTCTGTTGCACTCAAGACAAGTCAGCATAACGTTATCTCTAGTATGACCAATGCTGCTGTTCCTTCTGTCTACGGTAAATTGGCGAGGATCCTTATCCAACCAACTCCAACGCATTATACAATTGCAACTCGCGCAGTGATTATTCTGTTGTTGCTTCAGCGAAATTATTAATTCAGCATCAATGTCAAATTTTCTATTATTTTTTTTTATCCTGTTGTTTATAACCAGAGAGTTTTTTTCTGATTATGTCCCCGATGATATCACCAGCGATGAAATCACCAGTGACAATATCACTTATTGTAGTGTCATCATCATCTAAAATGATTCCTCGGAGTTGATTTATACTTCGTACTCTGGATACTGCGAGATAAACTAAATTTGACCACTCAATGCGATTATCTACTATCCAAACAATTGTATCCGATATAGTCAATCCCTGTGAGGAGTGTATCGTCGCTGCGTATCCTAGCGTCCACGGGGATTTATTAGCACGCAATGCATCTTCGACGACGCTGATATCAACCAGCACAATATCATTTAATACGAGAATCCGCTTTTCACCCTGTCCTGGAATATCAACTTCTATATTCTGTTTTCGTGTATCCGATGGCCTATAACAAAGGGGTACTGGAAGTGTTGCAAATTTTTTTTTATGCGTTTCAAATAACTTCATCTGAAGTGTGTCTCTGACTATTTTTCTACTTGCTACTATCAAATCGTTTGGTTTCCACGCTTCCCAGAAATCATTCATTGGGGTTTCTGAAATCACTTCACGCGCTATTTCACACTGGATTCTATCCGGTTGTAGTCTAATTAGCGCTTTGAATTCTCGTAATCGTTCATCAAGTGATCTATAATCAGTGGTAATTTCTTCATAATAGTCTACAAAACCCTTTAGCCATTCATGTGGGGATGCACCGATAAATGGTGGTGGTTGGCCGTGATCACCGCACATGACGACTTTTGTGTTTTTGTTTAACAACCATTCAAGAAATGTTTGTAATACATCTAATGACACTGTGCATATTTCATCCCAAATTATGATTTCAGGAATGAATTTATCACCCATTCGATCAGGGGTCCATTTGTCACCCTTCCATCGAAAAAAACTGATAGGTACAGGCATTTACCCCTCGCTGTATCATCTCTCTGGCGAGTCTGTGAGTTGGTGTTAACACAATCATGGTTGACCGACGAAATAATTCAATTGCACGAGTTGTCTTTCCTGATCCACCACAACCGTTTAAATAAACTGTCTTATATCTACATATTGGATCAGATACCGGTGGTGCATTAGAAAATTCTGATTGAATTTCAATACGGTTACACGAAAGATATTTATCATCCATGGTAACATCTGCGGATTCACAATACTCATGTAGCGTCTCCTTTTTAAATCTCCAACACCCCCACTCTTCCTCCGGATCTGTGAATGCCGCTACAGCTGATTTGTATTTCTCGTGGATATACATAGAATCAGTGGCTACTCTAACCGCGGCATTAGGAAATCTATTTATCATCGAAAATAGCTTAATAGAAGCATAGGCTAGCATAGAACCTCTCAAATGTGTGTACTGGGAATTATATCCATCACAGTAGGTAACAACCGTACCTAATTTCTCACCATTGGATAGAAAAGCATCCTTACGGGATACAAGTTTTCCCTGTTTCGTTAAATCCGCTACAATAAAATCGTATTCAGCGACGTCTATGATCAACCTCGAAGAATATTTTGCATTGTCGTATCTTCCACCCTGGGTAAATTTACCGATTATTCTTCGTCCAAAATCATTTGCTTGTCCGCTTTTAATTTCAAATAACCTCTTAGACCAATTCATGACTTCTTCCTCGCTGAAATCAGGAAACCGTTTTCGCTGTTCGCTAATTATTCTATCTAGATCGGGTTGTGGTAACCAGACTGATTTCTGTGCTCGATAGGATATAATCGCTTCACTGACAATCAACGATATTAGCATACCACAATCAATCATATATCGTAGTAACACTATTGGCATCCAGGCCTTTTCAGATATATGTCTACCAAGCCAAAGATAACTACACGGATGTAACCCTGTAGCGAATTCGAATGATATCACACGAGCGAATCCGGTTAAATCAAAATCAGGGAATGGTCCATTAATCGCAACACGAGTCATTTCATGCGTGGGGTATCCAAATCGTTTAAAGTACTCAGCGCATTCTCCATACCCGAGAAAACTCCCAGGATAACACGCGGATATATCAATTGAAATCATACCATCACGTGAGTATTTCGTATTCCACAGTCCTCCATGACCGAATTTGACGCAGCTCGATTTAACGTCCTCGAGAAAATCACTTCGTGTTGGACGCCATGAGTTTTTTTCTCTTGCAAAGTGAGCTACCACTGAAGGAATAGTAAAACTACCCGCGAGTAGTTTTTCATGGAAACTCTCCGGTGAAAAATCATTAGCGATTTTTCTCATTCTGTTATCTAATTCTTCAACGCGATATAATTCACCATTTGGTCTTACAAATTGATCGAATCCTATTTCGGGATCTTCATCACTTCTAAGTAACCACACTGACACAGGGTCCTCTTTACACAACGCATGAATAGCATCGAATAATTTCTCTTTATAAAAAACATCCCCGACGAACTCCCCGGAAAATTCCGGGGGGATATATCTCACGATTCGTTCTCGTGGAAATATTGTTACCGCAGGTGTCCACGCGTGTTCGTTATGATCAATAATCTGTATTGGCGCTCCTTGTAATCTATATTTCGGTTCGTGTAATACTTCCCCGGTTATTGTCGTGACTGATATTGGGAATTTTAATAATGTTTCTAATTTAGCTATATCAGAAATCTTTGCACCGTGCTGTTTCACTGTCAGTTCCCATTCGGTTATTTTCCTACGTCGCAGATCAGTTAGTTTATTTCCTCGGGATGCATTTGTGAAGTGTTCCATTACCCGTGTTGCTACACAATTCAGTGAACTAGAATATTTCATAGAAGCTAGTTTTGCAATATCGGGTTTATCATTTAACGGGTATATTCCATAAACGATTGCTGTTACAGGATAAGATCTCTCGTAGTATGGTTTGTCGATTCCAGTTAGAATTCCTGGTTTGGAATCTCTACTCAGCGTGATTGTTTTTTTATCCTTGAGGATTGGTTCAAATTTATCCCTAATAATCCATTTGCCCTCGACTTCGATAATGAATTTTATTCTGAAAAAATACTTTTGTTGGGAATTACTTTGCAATTTACTCTTGGATTTCCAGCCAAGATGTGAAATCACCTCAGCTGCTCTTTCATCGTTCATAGTAGCATCGATGTTGGGTACATTGACATCGTCATGTATAATTCGAAAAGTCGACCAACAGTGTACTGCACCGTCTCGGTAGAATTCATTAAAACAGTCTCTGATTTTACCCAGTATAGTTCTATCACCGATTAGACGTTTTGGCGTATCAGAGACTCTATCGAGATTGAAGTTAACATTTTTCCAAGGCGTAATTTTCGATAATCTCTTGAACTCCTCCATACTATAATTAAAACAAGCATTTAAATGAAAGATTATGTATAATGAATCACTGCAAGTGGCTTATGATTGGATCAACAACCCCGTGTAACAAATCATGCAGAAATGAGTTCTGTGGGTATCATATGCAAAGTTTTCGTCGTGGAAGTCTTGGTCCGTTACCTTGCATACGATGTGGGGTTGGGGTCAGGGTAAAATCGCAGTTGTGTTTGAATTGCGGTGGCAAACGATACAGGGAATTGAAGCGTTATTATGACAAAAGAATCAAAAATGGAAAATCATATGAATTTTCAATCAAAAATTCTGAACTTGACTCTGTCCCTGACAAAGTCCCTGACCCTGACACTGTCAGAGTCAAGGATAAAGTCATAAGAACACCTCAAGACTATATTGAAAGATTTATTATTAAACCAAACAATGAATTAGACAAAGAATAGTATAGTATATAATGAACCAAGAATTCAGACAGCATCCCTTGATTACAAATTATGAAGCATCCAGTGATGGTACTGTCAGACACTGTAGACTGAAGAAACCAGTTGGTGTTATGAATAATCATGGATATTTGAGGTTTGGTGGGGGAAAAGAAAAGAAAACTTATCTCAATCATCGTTTCGTATTTGAATGTTTCATTGGATTGATCGAGGATGATTCTGTCATTAATCACATTGATTCTAATCCAATGAACAATTCTTTATCAAATTTACGAGTTCTTACACAGAGTGAAAATAATTCATCTGGCAGGACTGGGAAATACTCGAAGCGAGCGAGACCCGTAAAATCTTTGAATACAACAACTAACGAAGAAAAAATATTTCATTCAATAACCAGCGCCGGTAGGCATTTCGATATTTGTTCACCCTTAGTACGATTCGTTGCAGAGGGGATTTATCGATCGGCGATTTCAAAAAAGACCGAACAGAGAATTCAATTTATTTATGTCTGATGCGTCATAATTTTCATTTAGAAATATGTAATCACCATAGAATATGAATTCTGAAAAAATGAATAGCATTATATCCGAGATTTCAGAATTGAAAAATCAGAATATCAAACTATCAGATGGGTTAAATCCTGATCAAATCATGTCGGATTATCAGGATATAGAATACGGAGTTAACACTAACAAGTATATGCTACCCAAGAAATACGCGTTCATCAAGAGAATTCAGAATTCTATTCGAGACTCTCTTGCATTCTCCAGTGACGTAAGTGTGTTCGTCCCGTTATATACTATCGTAGAAGGAATACGAAAAGAATTAGGTAACGAATACGAATTGAGAAAGGATATCAATTCTAAAGTTAGAAACCTACGAGCGTTAATTCGAGAAAATGAACGATTTTGACCGTGACCAACCCTCAAGGAGATTTTCATTTTTTTTAGCATTTTTTGATTGAATGTCAGAATCATCTCACAGGTTAGTAATAATTTTTTATTTTTGTGTATTCTCACCCACCCGCGATGAAAAAAACATAGTTTTCAATATAAAATTGCTCAAACAGGTCAGACATTTCATGGTTTCTGAGAGCGAAAACCCGAGGTTTTTTTACACAGGATTTTCGAGATTTTTTATCAGATTACACTTTTTAGCCATAATTCGTATCAGATTCTCCTTTTTTTTTTTTTAGCATTTTTTGATTGAAATTCATGTAAGATTTGCTTGATTTAGCCCTTTTGATAAAAAATCTCGAAAATCCTGTGTAAAAAACCTCGGGTTTTTGCCCTCAGAATCTGACATGTCAAATGTTTTCGTCTGTTAGGTCAGGTTCGGGAAAATTGTTTTACAATTGAAAAATTGTTTCTGATTTCAAATAATGGTCAATGAAGCATTAACGACCCGATTGGCTCGTGAACGACTGGATGCAATCAGGGGATTTATACCAATTCGCGACTCTGTAAGAAATAAACTGCAACAACGACAGAGTCTTCAGACTGATTTTGCTGCGGGATCAGAAGAATTGTTTAAACCAGTAACCACAGCAACGAAAGGGGTACAGCGTGCTATACTGGGAGATGATCCCGAGACGGGGAAATCTGTTATCGGTGAACTCGAAAAAAAAGCAGCGAAAACTGAACAAACAAAACAGGCTGTACAAAAAATGGAATCAAAAAGAACAGTAGATGATTTACGCGTGAGATTTAACGAGGAAGGGTTAGCAGCAATTGATAAGACTGATCCAACAGAAATTCCTGCGCTTGTTGTTTCGACTTATGAAAACAGGAAAAATATGTTGAAACCAGAACATCATAAGTTTGTTAGAAGTATAACTCACTGGGCTGATATATTCTATAAGATCAAAACTGAAAAAAGTCAAATTAAGACAGATAGTACATCATACATCGAATATATCAATGCGGTGGGTATAGTGTATAAACAATTTGAAGAACTAAAACAACAACAAAAACCGCCAAAATTGCAAAGGCGGCGACAGCAATCTGCAAAGAAAATATCTTTTTCACCTAAAAAACAACAACTACCACCTGATGATGATGATGATTATGATCCTCTTGGTTATTTACAACCCACGGATGAAGAAAAACTGGATGAAAAACTGGATGAAGCAATGGGTTATAGCGGAAGCGGATTGCAAGATTCCAGTGAGAATCCAAGGATTTCATGTCCTGGTAGTGTTCTCAGTGATATATCACGATTAGAAGTTCTTGTAGGAGGGTTCCGAGCTGGAAATAACTCACCGGAAATAATTAATGAAGCAGCTGATATCTGCAGGCGGTTATTTCAAGGTGGTATCATGGATATCAAAACATATCGAGATTTCATTGGCGAGTTATCAAGTGGGTATCACAGCGACTGAATTTACAATTGATAAATTTTTTTACAATTGAAAAATTGTTTCTGATTTCAAATAATGATCATACACTACAACCATGACAAACCAACTAGCGTCTATGTGGTAAACTCACGATTGCCTGTTTATAGAGCATACTACGGAGATGGTCTCGGTGATACCATTTTAGGATTATTTTCGAGAATGGCTCCAAAAGTGATGCCGTTTGCTAAACAACTAGGAATGAAAGCCATTGATGTTATTCGTGATAAGGGTATTAGCAAAATCGGAGATTTTGCTGGAAAAGCGTTTTCAGCCGCAAAGAATAAAATAACATCATTAGTGAAATTACGAAGTGATTTACGAAAAAAGAAACCGATACCGTTACCGTCTACAGCGGAAATGCCTACAAGTGTTAGTAAAATTATAAATAACGCAGTAGACGAAAAATTAGCATCGTTGATGACTTCGTCATTGGTGACTCCGAGTGACCAAAATAACATGATAGCAAACATGATAGCGGGAAGTGGCTTTAAAAAAACACGACGATGAAAATCCTACGGTGAAAATCGTTTACGATTTTACGATTTAGACTCTGATAAATAGAATAAAATGTTCAAAAGGTCACCTGATCCAGCATTTGATATGGATGCCCCAGTGCTCAAGAATGATTCCGTACGCGATTTTCAATTTTATTCTTATCACGCAGCACAACCGGATCTCCGATCACGAATTGAACTTCAAGTTCATGATACCAGTAAATACTTTTTGCCCTGTGAAGCGTTTATCGAAATCGAAGGTGAACTCGTAACAAATGTTGCGGCTAATACACCATATGACAATAACCCAACTATCAAAGTCGGTTTTGTCAATAACGGTATCATGGCGTTATTTGAAAGCGCTAGATATCTCATTGATGGAAAAGAAATTGAATCCATTGACCGTGATGTTGATGTTGCCACAACAATCATAGGGTTAGCGAGATATTCTGATGATTATACAAGATCAGCGGGTCCATCTATGATGTTCGCGAAGGATATTACTGATCACCCTGAACACAACCAGTATTCTAGAGTAAAGGCAACACATGCTTCTTCAGTTAATCCAGCACCAGCCGGATATGTAAGACTAGCTGGTGATTTTGATGTCATAAATAATATCATTAACTACAACCTAGGGTTTGCAACACGCGTAGCAATGTTACAAGGACAGCGTCGACAATTTTCATGCGCGATTCCACTGCATCATATATTTGGATTCTGTAGAAACGTCCGAAAAGTTATCTATGGAGCGAAGCATACAGTAGCGCTTGTACGAAAGGGTACTGATAATGATGCAATCTGGCGTGATGCTGGTGCCCCGGAGGGTAAAGTCATTTTAACAAAACTATCATTATGGATGCCAGTGTTAACTCCATCGATCACCGAAGAACAGCGACTACTATCATTTATGGATCAAGGAGGAAAGTCGTTGTTGAGTTGGGTATCAGTGAGTACGGATATTAAACCTGATAATGTCGATGATATATTCACATGGCACCTGGCAGCGCGACAAGGCGTTTCAGCTCCACGTCATATATTTGTAGCGTTACAGAATAATGAGCGAGTTGGTAATCAAGAACGTAGTCATATGATATTTGATCAGTTAGGTGTTAAGGAAGTCTCGCTGAGAATAAACGGCCAACAGGAACCATCTGAGGATGTACAACTTAATTACGGTCAAAATCATATTGCACGCGTGTATCATAACCTATTGTCGTATATGGCACGTGATCAAAATGTTGATACTGGTTTGCAAATATCACAATTGGATTTCAAAAGTCTATATCCGATTTATTACTTTTCATTGGAACACCTTGATTTGATGAGACAATCTGTCGTTGATATACACTTTAGAGCCCGTGTAACCCGTCCTGGTGGTATTATTAATTACAGAGCGGTTGCTGTCATTCTCAGTGATAAATCAATGCTACTCGAAGGTGTTGGTGGAAGAATGAGAGTGGTAGATGCGCCAGTGGAAAATCTTTGATTGAAATCGTAAACGATTTAGAATCAATCTGTTATTGTATAATGTCGTATAGTGTTATTAGTGTTGCGTTGACTCCCGGTCAATTAAAAAAACTACAATCCAAATCAGCTAAGCAATGTGGAACCACAATCACGTTGAAACCTAATCAAATGACTGGTGGTCAGAATAAGTTGTCGTTGACAACTCGTCAAATAAAACATTTCAATGATGCACTTGTAGCAAAAAAGGGTGTCCAGATTACTCTTTCTGCGGCTGCTATCAAAAATATGATGAAAACAGGCGGTATATTCCCGTTGTTTGCTGCGATTCCAGGATTAATTGCAGCGGCCGCACCAGCGGTTGCAAAAGCGGTCGCATTGGGGGCAGCTGGAGCCTTGGGAACAAAAGCGGTAGAAGGCATTGCTCAATCCTATGAACCGAAAAAGGGACGAGGATATAAAAAAAAGGGAAAGGGTTCAAGACTACCAGGAACCCCGTATTCGTGGTACAGCGGAAAGGGTCTAAGACTACCAGGAACCCCGTATTCATGGTACAGCGGAAAAGGCCTGAGATTAGGACCGGTTTATTAATTCAGAAATCTTCGATTTCCGAACCTATGGTTCCCAAATCTTCGATTCCTATGTCCAATTTTGATTTAATGGATGCCGCTAAAAAACTAGCGATTAAAAATTTCAGAGGTGTCTTTATGAAAGATCAATTACCACATCAACCAAACAACACTGAAACCGGAATCATTAATTTAGATAACAGCACCGGACCCGGAACTTACTGGGTTGCATACGCTATTGATCCACGTGGGATTGTCTATTCTGATTCATATGGATTAGCACCGCCTAAAAAATTTATGCGTTATATAAAAACTTTTCCAATGAAGACTTGGTATTCTACGCTACCAACACAAACGATGAATGATCCACCAATATGCGGCAGTGAAGTATTAAATGTCCTTAACGCTATTTCTAACTCGTTGGGTAACCCAAGGGGAAAACCACCACATGTTGTCGTAAATGAATACACTAGTAATCACTGGCAACGACAGAGTCGTCAACAAAGATTTTAGAGAAAGAAAGAGTTTTGTAATAACATGATTGATATTTGGGGGAGATCTTTGAAACCCAAACCCGATGGCGTTGCAACCGGTGATATAAAGAGAATAATCGAAGATGAAATCGCTGAGACGTTAAATTTAGTAAACGTCGACCCGAACGAAATAGTTGTATTTCAAGACAAACAGGGTAAATTGAAAAGCAGTGATGTGTCATTGGATGATATATTGGTTAAACAACGAAACGCAATCGAGGATACCGTTGTGCTATTTTCCGATCAGGGTAAATTGAAAAGCAGTGATGAGTCATTGGATGACATTTTAAAACGACAACACAACGCCGCTGAAAACTCTATTGCGCTGTATTCCAGCGGTGGACAACTTAAACCAGGCGCACTTGTGTCTACGATCACCGACGCGATTGCCGCCCACGGCCGTGAGCTGGATGATCATATACGAGGTTATACCGCTTTTCGAAGAAATATCAATGGTAGGTTCTTTGGAACCCCACCTGTGGTTGGCATGACTCTCGCTGAAATTAAAAACTTTTTATCGCTATTCTTTTTTAACAAGGATGCGGGGAGGATAATGAATGAAAATGAAATCAAGGCATATCTCGATATTTCTAAACTAATAGAAAATCTCGAAAAGGTAAGGATTCCGCACAAGCGCATTAAAAATATCGTGTATACGATCAAGCATGATATCGAGGATTGGATAAGAGACAAAGCTCCTAGAATTACCGTCGATCTCTTGTGGGGATGGGGAGGAAGCGAAGGTCGATGGCATCTACAGGTTAACGTGGGCCTCTATCGATCAATTTAATCTGATCATGGACAATAGAACCTACTCTGGTGGCGTCGCGACGTTAATTATCGAGACTGGCATAACACCAACCTTTCACTTCGTCGCGTTTGATAGCTCCACCATTAGATCAAAAATAGCCTGGTGTATAGAACTCGTAGATAATTTTTCCGGCTGAAGCAACTAGCGATTCCCGCTAACGATGGCGAATAATTGAAAACACTAGCGGGTTTAAAATAACAATGACATCATTGACGAAGTCAACGAAATCAATTGAACTGATAATAATCCCGTTGACAGAGTCAATGGAATCACAATCACATCGATATCACTATGATCAGGTCAGAGAATTTCAGACTAGACTCAAAACCCTCGCCGAGGAGTATCAAATAAAAATAAAAAAATACCGACGAAGAATCACCGCAGTTGATGTTACTATGTACTCGTTGTCAGGCGTTCTCACTGGCGCCGGAATAATACTCGCATCGGTTACAATGATTGCCCCGGTCGTAGTTCCAATTTGCATTTCTGCGGCGGCTACAATCGCGTGTATATCAACCGGGACCATAAAAAAGATATCATCATGCAGCCAGAGTAAACTGCAAGATTACTTAATTCAATTTAATGTTGTATCAACCGCGTACTCGCAATTATCCTCGATGATATCGTCGTCACTCGATAATACAATTATATCAGATAGCGAGTTCTCAGTGATGGTCGGTATTTATGATTCCGCGATATCTAAATTAGAGCGACAACAACAGTATAGCAACAATGACAACACCGATGGAATTAGAAAACACGAACCCAAAAAAAAGAATGATCTCAATAACTTCAACGATATCAGATAGTGAGTTCTCAGTGATGGTCAGTATTCACGATTCCGCGATATCAAAATTAGAGCGACAACATGAGTATAGCAACGATGACAACACCGATGGAATTACTTCAACGAATAGTGGAAAACACGAACCCAGTACAAACAAGCATGATCTCAATAACATCAACGAATCCAGAATTCAGTGTGAATTTCCCCTCTCCGGTCCCAGTGAAGGAGATAGCGTTAGCAAAACTACGAGTGTATCACAGTTGGCCTAATATCAGATCGGTAGCATTCGTTGGTCAACAACCGAATAATTCACTGGTATTTGCGAATAAGAATAAAGACGACGGTACCCCAGACTGGAACGTTGTTTCAATACCAACAGGGTCCTACCAAATTGAACAAATCAATAATGAATTCGCGCGTAGAATAAAATCGATTACTGGAGCAGAATCAAAAATCGCTATAACAGTTCATGAGCCGACATTATCATCCGCAATTGAAATAAGCACAGAAGGATACGTCGTAGATATCTATCAGAGTTCTATTAGAACCGTACTAGGATGGCCTGAATTACCACCAGGGGGAAAAACCGTTGATTTACTGGAACCACAAAAAATTAATTATATCACAGACAGGATAAAACCTAATAATCCAATAAGGAGTTATAAAGATCACACAATCACTATAGAGTTTTTTGGTCTCGGATACCACGAAACCGGAGAAGAGAAGCCAGGGGAGGGAATAGAGGGACATCATTTTATTGACAAACCTAAAATCGTTAAAAATTTCACAGCGATGAATAATGATATTTCACTGTTGTTAATATCTCTTAAATCCGGCTCTCTCACCCGAGATGAATTTATCAGCGTCGTAGAAACATGCAATAAAATTATCGACGATATGGAAACATTTAACCTAAAAATTATTCAGGATATACTAGATGACGATAATCCCCTATCGAGAACAAGGTTTGCATCAGACCTTAATACCCCCGTCAAGGATATCCCAACAGTCAAACTACCAGGATATAACGTACCAGAACTAAAAAAACTTCTCAGTGATGCCATCGATGTTGGTTTTAAAATAATTCATGATGCATGGAGAAAAACAGCATCACAGGAAATAAAAATCCTCAAGCATAATAATGACCCAGACGGTGGCGGCAGACATATCGTTCCGTTCAACGTGAATATATCCTCGGTGATTGCGCTCAATTTAGTATGCGATGTTATCGAAGGAAGCTATCAAATTAATCTCGAACGATCAAATCAAGCTCAGCAGGGATATATTCTTTATTCGTTTGCACCAACAGCCCCTCCAGGATTTTTAATAATCGAGTTTCCGGTTAATCCAGTCTATATGCGATGTCATAATGATTCATTAACCAGAATTAATTTCAAACTCACAGATCAGTCCAATAATCTAATTGATCTACAAGAGGAGGTGTTAGCGATTAGTCTCTTTGTGAAGTCCTAAAAACTCGATCAAATATTCGGTTGAACTCGTAAAATAATTATTAACCCATAGCAGCAGAGAGGGTGAACGAAAACGACGCTGGCGTAGACGAGGAAGCGTTGGTTGTCGACGCTTTTTTTACGATTCGACGCTTTTTATGATTCGACGCTTTTTTACGATTCGACGTTTTTTTTTGGTTTTTGAGGTTCGCCCTCTCTGCTGCTTCACGACTGACCAAGAGGGTGTGGGAAAACAACGCACTAACAATGCAAACCAAAGTCAAAGTTTATCAGACCTGCATTCTCAGCACTCTTCTATATGGAAGTGAGACCTGGAGTACCTACATGAGGCAAGAGCGCCGGCTCAACTCCTTCCATATACGGTGCTTTAAACGCA
>JAQISU010000055.1:2827500-2990000 GCA_029339505.1 Unio delphinus | reverse complement strand
AAATGTACTTTCATTATGAATCTGCCTGTGGATGGCTACATATTTTACTTTAGTACTTTGACAGAGTGCAGTATTATATCATTAGCTGATATCACATTCCAATGAACCATCCATCTTAGTAATTCTCAACTGGCACTCTGAAAATTCACTAGAAATATACAAACATATAATTTGAATTATGTTTGCACAGTTGATCTTAATACGTACATGGTACATGTCCAACAAGTTCAAATGTCCATCCTTGTTGACAAATTTTGGATTCAAAATTTTGCATTTAGTTGATGATCTAAGATCTATTGGCACCTACAGTTGAAGTACATAATTGTCTTTATTCACTTGTACTATCCAGATTTTTTCCATTATGAATTAACGTACTTATGGTAATAACTTTAACATTTAGTACATTATCACTTAACTACCCTGTATACTGGTATGTGCTGATTTCTGCACTAATTATCAAACCTCTCATTCGTCATAAACGTCATGATAACTTGTATAAGGTAGAGCACAAGACATTGCCTTAAACGTCATGATAACTGGTGTAGAGCACAAGACATTGCCTTAAACGGCATGATGATGGTGAATTTGATTTATAGTATTCTTTGCTGTTTTTTTAGGGTGTAACACCATTTTTCAGCACACGATAGGCTATACATGGCGGCCAGTATTATTGGTGGAGGAAGAACCCGGGAAAACCCCCGTAACGCCATTTTTCAGCACACGATAGGCTATACATGGCGGCCAGTATTATTGGTGGAGGAAGAACCCGGGTAAACCCCCGGAAAGAACCACCGACCCACGAGAAGCTACTGGCCAAGCTTTCTCACATAACTACGTTAGCCGAATCTTAGACTCGAACATACGCAGACAGGTGAGACGGAAGGGATCCGTAACGGCAAGCGCTTTAGACCACTCGGCCACTCGGGGCCCCGAATTATAGTGCTGTATCGCCCACTAAGGGGCATGTAGCACTGTTTTAAGTTTCCAGCAAAGCTGGATATTTAATTTGTCCTGGAGGTGATGAATGGTGCCGCTTCCCCCAGGCATTTATGTAGTCAAGCAGTACTATTTAATTTGGTCGTCAGGTCGGGGTTGCTATTAAGTAACCATCGACCTGAATGGAGGACCCTGGGTGAGTGGGAATAGAACCTTAAACGTCATGATAAGTGGTGTAGAGAACAAGACATTGCCTTAAACATCATGATAACTAGTGTAAGGTAGAGCACGAGACATTGCCTTAAACGTCATGATAACTAGCTTAAGGTAGAGCACGAGACATTGCCTTAAACGTCATGATAACTAGCTTAAGGTAGAGCACGAGACATTGCCTTAAACGTCATGATAAATAGCGTAAGGTAGAGCACGATACATTGCCTTAAACGTCATGATAAATAGCGTAAGGTAGAACACGAGACATTGTCTTAAACGTCATGATAACTAGTGTAAGGTAGAGCACGATACATTGCCTTAAACGTCATGATAACTAGCTTAAGGTAGAGCACGAGACATTGCCTTAAACGTCATGATAAATAGCGTAAGGTAGAGCACGAGACATTGTCTTAAACGTCATGATAACTAGCTTAAGGTAGAGCACGAGACATTGCCTTAAACGTCATGATAAATAGCGTAAGGTAGAACACGAGACATTGTCTTAAACGTCGTGATAACTAGCGTAAGGTAGAGCACGATACATTGCCTTAAACGTCATGATAACTAGCTTAAGGTACAGCACGAGACTTTGCCTTAAACGTCATGATAACTAGCTTAAGGTAGAGCACGAGACATTGCCTTAAACGTCATGATAAATAGCGTAAGGTAGATTACTAGACATTGCCTTAAACGTCATGATAACTAGGGTAAGGTAGAGCACGAGACATTGTCTTAAACGTCATGATAACTAGTGTAAGGTAGAGCACGAGACATTGTCTTAAACGTCATGATAACTAGCTTAAGGTAGAGCACGAGACATTGCCTTAAACGTCATGATAAATAGCGTAAGGTAGAACACGAGACATTGTCTTAAACGTCGTGATAACTAGCGTAAGGTAGAGCACGATACATTGCCTTAAACGTCATGATAACTAGCTTAAGGTACAGCACGAGACTTTGCCTTAAACGTCATGATAACTAGCTTAAGGTAGAGCACGAGACATTGCCTTAAACGTCATGATAAATAGCGTAAGGTAGATTACTAGACATTGCCTTAAACGTCATGATAACTAGGGTAAGGTAGAGCACGAGACATTGTCTTAAACGTCATGATAACTAGTGTAAGGTAGAGCACGAGACATTGCCTTAAACGTCATGATAACAAGCTTACGGTAGAGCACGAGACATTGCCTTAAACGTCGTGATAACTAGTGTAAGGTAGAGCACGATACATTGCCTTAAACGTCATGATAACTAGCTTAAGGTAGAGCACGAGACATTGCCTTAAACGTCATGATAACTAGTTTAAGGTAGAGCACGAGACATTGCCTTAAACGTCATGATAAATAGCGTAAGGTAGAACACGAGACATTATCTTAAACATCATGATAAGTAGCGTAAAGTAGAGCACGAGACATTGCCTTAAACGTCATGATAAATAGCGTAAGGTAGATTACTAGACATTGCCTTAAACGTCATGATAACTAGGGTAAGGTAGAGCACGAGACATTGCCTTAAACGTCATGCTTACCAGCTTAAAGTAGAGCACGAGACATTGCCTTAAACGTCATGATAAATAGCGTAAGGTAGAACACGAGACATTATCTTAAACATCATGATAAGTAGCGTAAGGTAGAGCACGAGACATTGCCTTAAACGTAATGATAAATAGCGTAAGGTAGATTACTAGACATTGCCTTAAACGTCATGATAACTAGGGTAAGGTAGAGCACGAGACATTGCCTTAAACGTCATGCTTACCAGCTTAAAGTAGAGCACGAGACATTGCCTTAAACGTCATGATAAATAGCGTAAGGTAGAACACGAGACATTGTCTTAAACGTCATGATAACTAGCTTAAGGTAGAACACGAGACATTGCCTTAAACGTAATGATGAATAGCGTAAGGTAGAGCACATGGCATTGACTTAAAATTTATGATACCAGTTTTCTTCTGCAAGTTAGAGCCTCCTTGTGGCTGTATTTTCCTATTTTGTGGCTATTGACTTTGAAATGCAATTCATTTTTTGTTATACAACATAGTGCTGGTCCAATTAAAATGGGTCAAGTGGGCTACTATTTATATTAATAGCTGTACGAGTGCACAAACCCTTGTGAGCTGTCCTTCACTAACCCTGGATAAAATGTTGTCAGTTGTACAGCTCGTAACTTGAAATCGATTACCCATTTGTTTTATATACGATTTATTAGTCTGCTTCGCTGTCTATAATTTGTCAGCTTGAGTATTAAAACTTACACAGAACGGTTGCAAAATATTCCGAAAGATTGATTTTAAAGTTTTCCTGGTCTTCTTTGGGTTAGTAAATTTCAGCTGAGCTACCAAGTTCTTTACCAGGCAGCCCATCGGATTTGTCAGACCCTTACAAAAGGACGGTGTAATGTGTTTCCTTTTGACGGCTGCTGCTTATCATCCCTGTGTTATATATGTAACGTTTCAGATTTAGAGAAAGAATAAAAGATTTTATGTTGGTAATGAGTCCGCATCCCTACAAAAATCATTTTATATTCATTTCTAATAGTATAAATACTGTAGGTTGGTGGTTTATGTATGGTGGTTTGTATGCACATTTATCATGTCGCCTGCTGGAAGTTGCTTGGTAAAGTCCCTACAAAAAGTTTTATATACCTCCAGTTCTTGTGTCTTGACATTTTTATCCTGCTCCTTTCTGATGACATGAACTATCCCATAGTTGTGATAATGGATTCTAATAGAATGAGCGAGGATGCCATCTTAGTCGATTATCTTAAAGAATGTTTTTTTTTGTTTGTTTTCCTATTGGAATAAATGGACAACCAGCACCATTACAAGTGTTATCCGTCTTTTGTGTGCACTTCCTGATTAAGTTGTCACTGGATACGAGTTAATTATTTTTCTCTAAGCTAGTCATGCTATTTTTGTTATGCTAACCCGTGATTTATTGGAATTTCCAATAGAAATAATGTGGATAATTCTTTGGAGTGGAATAGAAATATGGTTTTCAGTGAACTCAACAAAGGTCAATAACAATACAATTCCCCAACTCCATTTTGTCACTTGTTCTTGTTGCAAGTATGCCCACCCATCACACAAGAATACTAGATTCAGATCCGGCAATATTCTAAAATAATTTTCGATTTTATTGTTATTGTAGTTGGGGGAGGGGGCTATTATGTTTTTGTTTGGTGGGGATTGAGTTGAATTAGGAATGTGTATTATTTTACGTCTGGTATCTTCAGTGGGAATATATACAAAACAAAACAATGTGTATTATTTTACGTCTGGTATCTTCAGTGGGAATATATACAAAACAAAACAATGTGTATTATTTTACGTCTGGTATCTTCAGTGGGAATATATACAAAACAAAACAATGTGTATTGTGTTACGTCTGGTATCTTCAGTGGGAATATATACAAAACAAAACAATGTGGAAAACAAACGGTTAACAGCTGAAATCAACTACTTCAGTATGTTTACACATTGTTTTTAAATACTCTAGAAAATACATTAATAAAAAAACATTTGTTTGCTTCCAGTGATTAACGGATATATTTTATCTCGTGAGTGAAAACCTCCATTTTTTCACTCACTATAAATGAAATAGTCCATATTTAACCGATCCACGCAAATGTCCTCTATATGTATGTCAGTAACCAGTTCCTACTTTTAGTTTCTTGCAGCATCATTTATATTACTAGGAAAATTTGGATACATGCTGAAATTGGCATATTGTCAATTTGTTCACCATAGAAGAACACGATTTAAAATTCGACTTCTCGATCTCTCATTACGTATATGTATGTTTATGTGTGCATATAACTTATTGGTAAGGTTAAGTGAACGTGCTTTAAGTAGACATTGCCCGGCCTTCACTCCATCTCATACCATTGATTCAGTAGGTATGCTCATTATCAGATATTACTATCAAACGGGGTGAGGTTCGCGGAAACACATTTGGTAAAGCGGGTTCGATACCTGCGCAGGCCAGCCAGGATCAATGAACTCCGTATTTACTTGAAAAATGCACTAACCTCCCGATTCCTCTGTTGTTATCGGAACTCATTTTGTCCTCGTGCTTCACGGGATAGCAACACATGTAGGTTACTGAATGCAAAGGCATTGGAGAATAGAGCTTTACCCAAGGACACACCGCTGTAGCTGATCAAACCTTGATCGGTGTTAGGATTCGAACACGTACTCTTTCGTTCATGAGTTCAGCACGCTAACCACCGAGAAACCACCGATCTCCAATCGAAACTCAAATGTGACTTGAACATCTTGAATATTTTTTGTGTAAACACTCTTTAAAACACTGATAGTCCAACTAATGATGAAGCATCCAATATCTTTCAGCTACATCCGAGGGGGTCCCGAGTGGCCGAGTGGTCTAAAGCGCTCTCCGTTACGGATCAATGCCATCTCATCTCTGTCTGCGTGGGTTCCAGTCTCAGATTCCGCCAGGGTGGGTATGAGAGAATGCTTGCCAGTAGCTTCTCGTGGGTCGGTGGTTCTTTCCGGGGGTTTTCCCGGGTTCTTTCTCCGCCATTAATACTAGCCGTCATGTATAACCTATCATGTGATGAAAATGGGGTTAAACCCTACAACAACAACAGCTACATCCGAAAAGTAAATATTTTCAGCATGACATTGTCTGTATTACTATTTATTTAAGTCTTTTCATTTTTCTCGTTGTAAAAGAGGATTAGCTTTGAATGTTATACATTCCTGCATAAAGACTAAAGCTTCATCTGTTAAATCAAGTAAAGAGGTTCTCGTTACAATATTGAAACATGGAAAGGTAAAAGACACATCCTTTTAATTCATGATTCTGGATTTTCTTTCTCAGCAAAATAAATGTTTTAGATACTGCCCACTATCCACCCGCTGTTATTTAATTAGGCCCATTTGCCTCGTAGCACATTTTAAGGACCATATGGCGTAAATTGACATATTGTCGGGGGGATGAGGGTCTTTGTTTTCTTTCAGGTTATAACCCATTTAAATTATAATCGTATCAAACCTTAATAGTAGATTTGCACTAATTTGATAGTAAACCTATAAATTTGCCCTTAGAGTGCTGTGTCAAGAATTTCTTCATGTTTATATACATCGGGAGGTTTTCCTAGTCTTGTTTTCAAATTTTCATATTTAAATTTTTAAACTTAACTTTAAATAAGCACAATATACCCAGCATAGTGCTGATGTGCCGTTAAGTCCTCCTCCTCCTGCTTTTCTTCATCCTGCTACTACTACTATAGTGTCTAGAAAATCATTTACTCTTCGTGGTTTCCTAAAAAGTTCGATCAAGCATGGATACAGAATTACCAAGAGCTATTAGGCGCCTCAGTACAACATAATTCATTTTACGATACAGGTATTTTCATTTACCCTTTTATGTATTACGTGTAAACTGAACCTCAGCAAAAGCTGACCTCACCTGTGGTACGGTTGGTTTACTTTCACGAGTTCCATAAACAGCACACTAATAACGAAGTAATATATATATATATATATATATATATATATATATATATAGAGAGAGAGAGAGAGAGAGAGAGAGAGAGAGAGAGAGAGAGACTACTTTGTTTGACCGAGTACTGTATCTACTCTGCTTGTTTCAAGTACTGTATCTACAATACCTTGTTTAATGTAGTACTGTATCTACACTCCTTTGATGGAGTACTGTATCTACACTCCTTTGACGGAGTACTGTATCTACACTCCTTTGACGGGGTACTGTATCTACACTGCTTTGACCGAGTTGTGTATATACACTGCTTTGTTTCAAGGAGTACTATATCTACACTCCTTTGACCGAGTTGTGTATATACACTGCTTTGTTTCAAGGAGTACTGTATCTACACTCCTTTGACCGAGCTGTGTATATACACTGCTTTGTTTCAATGAGTACTGTATCTACACTCCTTTGACCTAGTTGTGTATATACACTGCTTTGTTTCAAGGAGTACTGTATCTACACTCCTTTGACCGAGTTGTGTATATACACTGCTTTGTTTCAAGGAGTACTGTATCTACACTCCTTTGACCGAGTTGTGTATATACACTGCTTTGACCGAGTTGTGTATATACACTGCTTTGTTTCAAGGAGTACTGTATCTACACTCCTTTGACCGAGTTGTGTATATACACTGCTTTGTTTCAAGGAGTACTGTATCTATACTCCTTTGACCGAGTTGTGTATATACACTGCTTTGTTTCAAGGAGTACTGTATCTACACTCCTTTGACCGAGTTGTGTATATACACTGCTTTGACCGAGTTGTGTATATACACTGCTTTGTTTCAAGGAGTACTGTATCTACACTCCTTTGACCGAGTTGTGTATATACACTGCTTTGTTTCAAGGAGTACTGTATTTACTATACTTTGTTTAACGTAGTATTGTATGTACACTACTTTGGCGGAGTTAGAGCGTCCGCCTCGAAAGCGGGAGGTAGGTCGTGGGTTCGAGCCCCGGCCGAGTCATACCAAAGACTTGCCAAACACATGGTACATACAGCTACCTCGCTTGGTGTTCAGCATTAATAGGTTAGTGTTAGGACTGGTCGGCCTGATGGTCAGGATAATGTGACTGAGTGAGACATCGTGCTACATGTCTGCTGCATTATGTCCCAGTGCTAGATATCACTATAAACTGCCACACTGCAGACATCGTAGCGATATGACTGAAAAATTGTTAAAGCTACATTAAAAATCCCAATCACACACACACACACTTTGGCGCAGTACTGTATCTACACTACTTTCACGGAATGCTATATCTGAACTCCGTCGTTTTGTTTGGGGAGAGGTAGTGGGGGTGAGGTCATTTTTCTTTCTTTAATCGCAGTCGTTTTTAGATATCCCTGCGATTAGACTGTTTTTTAATATTAATGCTTTTTATATTAAATAAATGCGTGATCGTTGCGTCTACTGTAGGCAGTAATTGTGTATTACAGTTTTAGTCAAATGGCAAGTTACTGGTTTTGACATACATATTTAGATGTTCAATTATTGTTGAAGGTTTTATGCTCTCTCCTCATTTTTGGAAGGAGGGTGGGATCAAGATCTCCTGGCTTCCGGAAAGATTTCTTCAAGATAACTTAATAAGCGATCCGGTACGTATAAAGATTAGTGGCAAGGTCTGCTTGCGTGAAGTATAGTATTTTCTTAAATCTGTTATGATTAAAACAAGCATAAAATGTATAATGTATTTAATACTCTCCTTTACATCATAAAGGAGTTTGGGTTGTATGTATGTGCTTTTGTTTACACATGGTGGTCTTGCAGGCTTAAACAATATTTGTTTCTCCATTATGCGAGAACTAAACTTGTGTTCGAGGGGGAACCAGTCGGCTACCTTAAGCTTAAACTAAATTTCCTGAATATAACTCATTTCTAAAATAATAAACTATCAACCATAGATGATAAAAACGTTGTGGGGTTCTTTTTAGTTTTTTATTTTACCTCTAGAAACGCGTTTTCTTTTACGTTTTTTTGTTGTTGTTGTTTGTTTGCTCTTTTTATATTTGGTACTTCCACTTTTTTTATATCATCGGCCATACAAGCAGTCCTTTGTCATACTTTAGATAACAAATATCGATCAATAATGAATCTATGATGCTAGCCTACAATTCTTTACGTAAACATGCTACAAAATAGTGTTGATATCTGGTAGTGTAGGCCAGGCGTGTATACAATTGGAAGATGACGCTGTGTTTAACCTTTTGCAGTCCCTTTTTTGAAATGTTTCTCATGCTATAAAGTCCAATTGTTGTAGTTTTTTGAGTATTTTCTATTCATCAGATCAGGATAAATATCTTCCACAAAATAGCAATTATAGACTGAAATTGACTAAGATATGCCTAAACAATTTTCATATACTTTATAGGTCTAGTTGACTACGAAAACATCTTTTAGAAACTTTTCAGTCGATATTCCACATAATAGTCGTAGTGTTTCGTGGGAAAATCCACAGGTGGTGGATGTCATTCGGCGCTCACGTTCCGGAGCTGCAACAAGTTGCGGTAAGGGTCTTAGCACAGGTTACGTCCGCCTCCGCCTGCGAGAGAAACTGGTCAACATTTGACTTCATTCACACAAAAAAGCGAAACCGTATGCAGTGCAATAGAGTTGGAGATATGTGCATGCAAATCTTCGCCTAAAGAAAAAGCTGGACAATATAAATTATACGGAGGAAATCTTAGAGTGGTCAGATCAGTCAGATGGTGATAACGACATTGAGTGAAAAAAATCAATGTTATCTGGACTACGGTTTAAAACTTTTGACATTTTTTTCATATTTGTATCACTGAAACTTTAAAGCTGGTATGTAGCGTGTTAATAAGCAAAACGTTTATTGTTTGTTGTTTTTTTGTTTTTTTGTTTTTTTTTTTCTTTTTTTTTTCTTCTCTTCGTTTTCTTTTTATTGAGAAAAAATGTGTTATTGTACGTGTTTTTTTATAATAGTTTTAACGTTTTTAACGTCGATGCTATTAACAGAAACAGTAACAACTACTAATAATAAAACTACTACCATTACCACAACCAATTATCTAATATGTATCATGGTAGAAGATGACAATGATAATAGCAATTACAGCTATCTAATGAAGATCAGGTGCTTGAATTTACGTTTACACATGCGCCATAATCTTTCAGATACCGACCAATTCATATTCTCGCATGGGAGGGGTTTCCAGCTATGAAACTTGTTTCAAGTTAGCTGGAGAGCCGGAATATATTTGTCAAATAACTATTCAATCCATACCCACACCCTTAACATTAAATGATCGGCCCTTGTTCAATTTTTGCGTGGGAATTCAAAAGACATATCGTTACGTTTATGGAGTACTTAATACATCGTGCCTGGAAATATATACCGTATATATCAACCTAAGTCCCTTTTTCACATAAAATCATATAATTTACCATGAAACTTGAAGATTCACGTCCATTTTATTGATTCACTTTCTAGAAAGTTCAAGACGAAAACGTGCACTCAAAGCAGACAGTGCATTGTGTGATGGGAAAACATGACATGCTCCAAGAATATGCAGGTGCACAAATAGAAGTATATATCCGATATACATAACAGATTAATTCCTTTCAAGAGTATTTTAAACCTTTATCCTGGCGGTCCGCGTACCGGCCTGAGTAATACACAGATCAGTGTCCCCCGTATACCCCATCCCCCGTATACCCCATCCCCACCTGCAATCTAATGGCGTCCATTTACATATCTAAGTTAGAACAATATCAGGTGTTAACAGGGGTGTAATTATTGTAACTCTGTTATATTCACTAATGTACTTACTATAGTGTAAGCAATGTGTAGTTTTTTTTATGGTTTAACGCCATTTTGTAGCACAATATAGGCTATACATGGCGGCCAGTATTAATGGTGGAGGAAGAACCTGGAAAACTCCCGGAAAGAACCACCGATCCATGAGAAGCTACTGGCAAGCTTTCTCACATACCCACATTGGCCGAATCCGAGACTCGAACCCACGCAGACCCAGGTGAGATGGCAGTGCACCGTAACGGAGAGCGCTTTAGACCACTCGGCCACTCGGGGCCCCAGCAATGTCATGTCGAGCTATGTAGTAGATTTGCACCTGAAGTCATCAAGAATTATAAAGCTTTTTCTGTACATCAAACCTGATTAGGTACTCCACATAAATAGCGTTCTATAAGTTGTGTAGTAGTAACACGTCCATATATGAGAAAGATTTATTATCGATGTTATGACTAATAATAATGCAAGGAACATTCCACCATCTGTAGAAGAGAATGTAAAAGAGAATGCACGGCAAAAACACACTGGCACAATATAAATACTGTAATAACCGAAAACGTTGTCTCCTTTATACTTATTTCATGGGGAGTACAAATACTGCTATTTATTGATTTGTTGTTGTTGTTTTTGGAGTTTGACGCTACGATATGCTAATTATGGCGGACAGAATAACCCGGGAAAAGACAGGTAAGAAGCACCGACTATTGGTCATGCCCAAGAGGACAGTGTGTGTGTGATTTAGGTTTTTAACATAGCTTTAACAATTTTAGTCATATCGCTATGATGGCTGCAGTGTGGCAGATTTTAGTGATGTCAAGCACTGTGGCATCACGCTGCAGACATGCAGCATCATGTCCAACCCCTAATCTCAGTATTCTGACACCAGGCCGACCATTCCTAACACTAACCACTTAATGCTGAGCGCCAAAAGAAGCAGCTGCTAGTACCATTTTAAAAAAATCTTTGGCATGGCTCGGCCGGGAATCGAACTCCAAGCGGAGAGAGTGGATGATTTGTTCAAGTCTACGTCTGAATCCGTCTTATACTTAATACAATATAGGCGATTTAATTTATTTTCAGTCGTTGAAGTAAGCTGCTGTTTTTATATTTATTTATTTATTTATTTATTTATTTATTGGATCACATTTTGTGAATTAAATGATTTTTACATAGAGACTTACATCTTATATAAAATCAATAGTAGCAGTGGTAGTAAAGTTTAAGAAACAATGATTAATTAATGACTGCGTGCAGTTGAATTTAGTTTGATCGATATCATAGTATTACAGTGTTATTAGGTGGGTGGGTGGGTGGATGGGGTATTTTCCACCAGATTGAATTAGGATCAGAAATTCACTTGGAAAGACACCATACTTGCAGGCTTAAAACAATGCACCCAGATAGGCGACATGTTCCCAGATACCACTATAAAAGAAGCCCTCCGCCAGCTGTGTGAAACATTTAGGTTGCTTTCATTGTGGGGAATACTATAGAACCGTACCTACATTTCATCATTCAGTTACAATTCCATATAGTTGCATTTTTCGGTCTGTAGTTGGTGGTTACGTGATTGAATTCTTTATAGGGGTACAGGTTCAATTTCACAATAATAAGCCCTAATTGGTTACTATGGTGTGTTCTTGAGCCTATCTGTATGATCGAACCTTAAAAACTGTAAAACCCTAACCTACCACCTACACTCACCACCAAACAGTAACCAATTTTCCGTCGAAAGCGGATCCATGTGGTAATGTAGTGTTGCCACATATCATAAAGACTTTCTGGTTACTTTAACCAACGTTTTATGTGAAATGTTTATGAACATATATGTATGTCAGTCACCAACTCTCGAGAGAGAGCCCCGGGTAGGCGAATGGTCGGTCCACTGTGATCGCTAATATCTATCCTCTGGCCGCATGGGTTCGAATTTTGAATCGGCTAACGTGAATATGCAAGAACTCTCGAGGGTTAGTTGTTCTTCCTGGTTTTTTCCAGGGTTATTCCCTCACCAATATATACTGGCCGTCACGTATAAGCCTAGCATGTGTTAAAACATGGCGTTGAAACCACAAACATACCAGCATGAACTTCTGCAAATTGTCATTTTTGTTTATATTCATGCGTCCCCAAGATTTCTGCACTGCTATGCAACATAGCACTACATAGGACGTAGGGCCCTTATTGGGTAGTGGTTGGTGTAACATGTATGAAATTTTCGTCTTGTTTTCAGACTTTTCCACGTGGTCGAAATGTTCCCGCCACACGAAATGCTAACAGGACAATACTGTTTAAAGGTGAGCATGTCTTCTGTTGACTAACTAGACAATAGTTAGATGTAGATAATCTGCTACCTGTATTAGACTTTGGATAGATATAGAATTGTTTTACACTTATTTATATTGTTGGATATAATCTATCATGCAAATATGTCTATTACAACTAAACATTCAATACACCGTATCATGCCGATCACTCTCGTCTTTATTTATAGTGACCTCATTTGATATGGGTACTTAATGTCTTGGTAGGTGTTTAATATTATTATTATTATTATTATTATTATTATTATTATTATTATTATTATTATTATCATCATCATTATTAATAATATCATTATTATTAGTATTAGTATTATTATCATCATCATCATCATTACTATTATCATCATCATCATAATAATAATAATAATTATTATTATTATTATCATCATTATTATTAATATCATTATTAGTAGTAGTATCATTATTATTATTATTATTATTATTATTATCATTATTATTATTATTATTATTATTATTATTATTATTAATATCATTATTAGTAGTAGTATCATTATTATTATTATTATTATTATTATTATTATTATTATTATTATTATTATCATTATTATTATCATCATCATCATTATTATTAATATTAGTATTAGTAGTATGATTATTATTATCATCATCATCATCATTATTATCATCATCATCATCATCATCATCATCATTAATAATATTATTATTAGTATTAGTATTATTATCATCATCATCATCATTACTATTATCATCATCATCATAATAATAATAATAATAATAATTATTATTATTATTATTATTATTATTATTATTATTATTATTATTATTATTATTATTATTAATTATCATTAGTAGTAGTAGTATCATCATCACTATTAAATCGAACAATATGACTGCAAGTTCTCAAAATATAAATTAAATTACACTTATCCATTATAGCGGTTTACTTTCATTTTGTCTCCAAAGACACATTATGTGAAGTTTTATTTTATTTCTTTCATCTAACAGCAATAAAACAAGACATATGGACAATATCCATCTAGACTGTACAGTTAGGGTTAGGGTTAGACTGTACAGTAAGTAGTCTAGACAGTACAGTAAGTAGTCTAGACTGTACAGTAAGTAGTACTAGTTTAATGTGTTTAGAAGAAATATAAACTGAGGAATCCATTTCGTGTTTTCTGATTTTTCTAAACTTTTTTCTCTCTCACACACATATAAATGTTTTCATTGTCATCTGCAAAGAATCCTTGTCACGTTTTCCTGAGAGTCGCATGGGATGAATATATAGTTGATGTTTATGATTGTGACCAATATTTGATTTAAAACATGCGCCAATCTAAGACCCATCCATTGGATTTAACAAAGCAAAATAATTGCATATTTACCTGTTGGTCCTTAAGGTGGTGATGGAATTAGACCCCATTGTGACATTAATTGGTAATTACCAAATATGGTTAAATAATTTCTATGCTCAACCTTTCATTCGTTACATCAAGATAATGTGAATTCAAATTGACAAAATATACTCATTTTACCTATGTATCTACGTACTGACCAACCTAGGTCAGATAAATTTATATACATACATGTATATACATATATACAGATTATTATTATTAATATTATAAGTTAACAAGTCATGCAATTAGATGGCTTCATTTATATGTAGTAGTAGTAGTAGTAGTAGTAGTAGTAGTAGTAGTAGTAGTAGTAAAAGCCCTTGCAAACAGGTTCTCCTAACTCAACAAGCAGCAACCTTTTTGTTATACCCTGGTAGTCTAAATCCGAGATAGAGTTTAGCTTACCTTCTCCAGGATCCGAATTTGATAGTGGTTTAGAGCCATGACTCGGAGGCGTCGGACAGTAAAATGTTCAGTCCACGAGAAGAGCTCTCTCGCGAAAGGTCCACCATCCAGCGGTATTGCGAGAGGTGCGAGCACCCGCACACCGGCGATTCCGTAACTACAGTTATATGTAAGATGAAGTATGTGTTTAGATTGTTTTGGAAAGGTCTGGTATCTAACGGGTTAAGCTATTCTGTCCTGATATTCAAACCAGGCATAATCCGGGACCCGATGCAGTTAGTGTTATAAGACATAACTCCGATGTAAACACGGCTTCAAACGTCACATGAAGTTGAAAAGGTTATTGGAAAACCCACCTGCGAAGTCGTTCCCACTATTGAGCGGGCGCAAGTGTAGCGATTCTGATATCTTCCTTTTCTACTGATGAACTAAAAATATTTAGCAGGACTACCACTCCGATCGTAATTGGACATTTGCAGAAATGGATGCGTGACTGATGTTTAGCCCGTCATATTCTTTCTAGCACAAAGTATCGAGTATGTGACTGGAAGGTTTTGTGGTTGAAACGAGCTCTGGCTGAAGCACGAGGACAAACGAGCCAAAGTAGAGCAGGTGTGCAGGCTTTGCCCGGATCGCCACTGAATGAGTTCAGAGGTTTTAAGAGACCTGGACAACAATAATGCCGACCTCGCGTCAGCTGAGCCCCGGTTGTTGATCAAGCTCGTCTGTCATGTAAACGCCCGTGATTTAAGCTTTATCGGTTATAATAAAACTTTAGATTGTAATGCGGGTGGATGGACCTTGACAATAAGCACAGTAAAGACCTTCCTATACTGTTGTTGGGTCTTCTGTGCTTCTCGGCGTATCGGTCTTGTTGCTATCTCTGTATTTGCTGCATATAAGATGAACGGCTTGAATGTCTCCTCCACACTTCCAACTAGACATGAGAAAATCCCATCTCATTATCTCCGAGCATGAACGGCGCAGCAATTGCGACACACCTTCCCACATGGATTGTGCGGCCTAATGGAATCCAGTCGAATTACTGAGCTGATGTACAACCCGTGGTTAGTGTACGTATCACATAGACCCCTTGCGTCCTTATATGCTGTGTCTGGTGATAGTCGTCGATATGCTTCAGTGGCCACCAAGGCCTGCCGAGTCGCACCCTCCCACTATGTCCGGGACCTAACAAAAACGTTGCAACTCTGTAACGTAAAATAATAGTATGCAAAGTAGGGTCAAATCGTGATTTTACTAGCACGAAGAATTGAACACGTTTTCAGTTTCGTTTCGTTTTGGAATTGAACAAAGTCCTTCATGCGATTTGTTAAGATTGCGATATACTATTATAGAATATAAAATATATAAAGCATCTGATTACAGCCATAACATTTAAGCTAAAGGTAAAAAAATTTGTTATTATGTATATTATAATTAATTGTGTATTTTAAATTTGGGAAGTTATAAATATTTGTATACTACATACACTGTTTCATCATCATACGTAGTTATTGTAAACGTACTAGGTTAGCATATTAGATATTTTATTTTAATGTGACGTTTGGAAATGTTCTGTCACAGATATAGACAACAGTCTGTTAGATCATATACAATTTTATATGAGATTTTATATGAGCCTGTGCTGAACAGAAATATGTAAGGCATTTGTTCCTGAAGTATCAAAACCTACCATATGTAGTATCAACAACAAAAATGGTTCTTGGATGTAAGATTTGAACTTATATAGTCGTCGTCATTTCCTTTCTTTCCACAGCAACAACATTAGTAGCATTTTCATCGTTATCATCACCTTCTTTCTCTGTATGTGATAGAAATTATGCGTGTTTTAAAACTGAATGCATCGCTGATGTTACTTCTGGCTATGTATGCATATTGTTACTAATAGAAAAAGTTCTCCAGATTTTAATGACTCGAAAATAAATAACCTTCTAGTTAGAGGAGGCAACCACGCTGATATTCCAGCAAGAATTAGTGGGTTATCTTTCTTACTTGTTACCTCTCCCGCCACACGTAAATTATTATCTTTCATCGCGTTATATTGTTTCTTCTACACGTACAAAATATTGTCTTGATGATTTCCAATATAAACTATTAGCATTTTATTTGCATCATTTAAATTAAATAAAGAACAAAATTTACTCATTTGAAAATGGTCATATGTTAAATGAATTTTATATCGCATTAGTAGACTATATTTCTTTGGAAATCAAAGAAATCATATTGAAGAAAAATTCTCTCTCTCTCTCTCTCTCTCTCTCTCTCTCTCTCTCTCTCTCTCTCTCTCTCTCTCTTAAACGTACGAAAAGATATATATATATATATATATATATATATATATATATATATATATATATATATATATATATATATATAAGCTACTAAATAACGAGTATAGATAGACGGATGCGAGGTTTTCATAAGAATACAAAGGTCTGCATAAAGTCTGGGGAAATGTATAACATCGCAGCATTGAAACTTTTAGCTTGCATAGTTTTGCTTGATTAGGGTAAATATTCCCCTTTTTTATCACGTTATACAAATAATTGTTCAGTATTCTTGGCTCGTTGGCTAGCGTGCCTAACTCACGACAGAAAAAGTGTGGGTTGGAATCCTACCATCGGACCATCCTAACCCCCGATTACAGGATATTTCCGACACGTTCGAGGAAAGGTTACAGTTGTTTACGCACAGTTTTGTCTGGCAGCAGCTTTTCTTATATAATCATTAGCAGAGTTTGTCATTGTATATAATTATAAATTACTTCACACCTTTGCGTTCAAACCCGGATTGTACTTGCGCAGTCCACCACTCAAGTATATCCTGATTATACCCTACGGGTTGCGGATGACATATTCCGAAAATAATCTAACGTGGCGTCGGCGGCATATAGGGTCCAATGACTATTTACGATATCATGCTCGTCAAGCCCCAAAACTATCGTCAACATGTTACAGTTGTCCCGGACATCTTTAGACATATGTGTAATTGTTGGGTGGGGTAGATCATTCCTACCTTTTTGTGTCGGCCTTAGGATAGTATTCTCACTGTTTGTTGTCTTGCCAATCAAGCTCCACATCGTCGTATACAGTAAGAATATTGCATTCAGGGGCAATATCTTCAATCGCAGGGGTTTCATTGTTCGTGTAAAAGAAATTAATTGTGGAGGATAAGTTATAGTTGCTGTAGGGTTTAACGACATTTTCCAGCACACGATAGGCTATACATGGCGGCCAGTATTATTGGTGGAGGAAGAACCGATAAAACCCTCGAGAAGCTACTGGCAAGCTTTCTCACCTAACTAAATTAGCCGAATCTTAGACTCGAACCCACGCAGACAGAGCTGAGATGGCAGTTATCCGTAACGGAGAGCGCTTTAGACCACTCGGTCACACTGTGGAGGATAATGATGTTTTCCTCCATATCCCTGAGTATGTTATGATAAAGCTGATCGTTCATGGATGGTGCAATCACTTAAACCTATATCACGTTAAAAATCACATTATTAGATTAGATTCAGCAACACATTGGGCCAATGGTCATCCTTTGAACGGAGTTGAGAACACATCGGACGGTCAATGAATCACCGACGTAGTAATTCAATAGCGGAAAAATATTTTCTCATTCGTGATGCCATGTCGAACTTCAGTTGTTATATAATTACTATGATGTCTCGCTATTGTGTGCGATGACGCGTGAAAACTTGTATTGCTGATCCAAGTCTTGATCTCATGCGTAATTAACAGATCCACAATCGCTCGAACTTATTTCTGCTGTTGAACAAAGTTTACGTTTGTGGCAAATTAAAGGCCGTGATATCGCTGCTGCATAACATAGCTACCTTTGACACCGTGGATTAAATATCTCAGCGAAAAGCATATCTCTGGATACTATTAATGTGGGCCTGGAACACGGTTGAACGCATTTCTGTCTGGTTTGTCACAATATCCAGAAACTTCAAAAAGTTCAAAACACAGCTGCTTGGATAATTTTAGAATACCTCGATCAGAGCACACCTCACCACTGCTCTGTACCCTACACTGGCTATCAATTCGATACAGAATCAAACACACAATTTGTTCTATGTGTTATGTTTCAATGACAGACTCCAATCCAGCATACCTATCCGGCCTCACCCATATGTATACACCAGCAAGATACTTACGCTCCTCTTCTGACAATCGTATACTCAATGTTCCCACTATGAAAACGAAGTCATATGGACAACGTTCTTTTGCATACCAGGGCCTGGCGATGTATAACCAATTGCCCATGGAAATTATACACAAAGACACAGTGGTCCCTTTTAAGAGTGCTCTTAAAACTCCACCTTTTTCGACTGCAAGAACAAACTTAGAGACTTAATAATGTTTTGTATCTTACATGTTTTCAGAATGTTTTTTTATGTTTTCCGATTTCATGGTTTTTGTTATTTGTTTTTCTGTAGTGTAGTCATATCATTATAGATGTTGTAAAGCGCTTAGAGCTTCTAAAGATTAGGCGCTATACAAAGTCATTATTATTATTATTATTATTATTATTATTATTATTATTATTATTATTATTAATAGCAAAGCACTGTCGGATTTTCACCATATGAATTGTTAAAGAAGGCATGAAGGCTAAACTTGCACATTGTGGAGAAAGTGCACTCATTGGAGGTAAAGTTCGTTGATATAATAAACATAGAGTAAACACTAGCCACCATCCATTATATTCTCCGCAGTTAACAAAAGGGTGTATCAGACTTTGAAATGGTAGTGAGTGCGGCAAACATTAGTTTGAAATTTTCCTCAGACTTATTGGTCAAATAAGCATTATGGCAGATTTACCCATTCTGCCAGAACAATTTATAATGGATGGTTTGATGTGAGGACCCCCACTCAAGTTCTACAGACTGACTTCTTGTTTCTCGCATATGATTAGGTACGTACCGTGGAAGGTTGTCGTTTACAAGTATACACATTCTCCTTTACCGTTACAGATGCTACCAGTAGATAAAATGAAGCAGAGCCTTTGATGTCCAAATATTTAACAAGAGATGAAAAAGCCTTTAAATATATATATATATATATATATATATATATATATATATATATATATATATACGTACGTGCACCGCTAACATAACCGCATCTACTGTATATATGTCGGGATCGCGATCAAGCCATCGTGATACGATTTCGCTGCACATTGGCGGTACTATTTTCGAGCATCAGTAAGTGCAGGCTTTTTTTATTATCTCGGTCATAACAGAGTTGAATAACGAAACAACACATACGATAGGGTTGAAAGCCACTGACACAATTTGACAGAGGATGACTTTGCCGCAGAAGCCACCCGAGTTAGACAATTTGGTTTGGTGTCTGTGTGCCCCGGGGGAGTTCGAAGTTGGACAAGACCATATTACAAATACGGTAGGGTCGGTCGATATATGTACGATCTCAGACCGAATTGATATTCCATGTCGACAAACCGTTTAGCGCCAGCATGGATATAGTCACTGCTAAAAGCGTTGAAGCCTGCAAGTAGGGAATTTGTGCGAGGAGGATTCCAACGATTACACAATTACCACCAAGATTTATATGACTGTTTCCGTCTGCTTATGCAGTAATTCTATCAAGGAAGATCCATCGCTTGGTAGCCAGCGTAGATAATTTTACTTTTGTCCAACGATATACGCCCATTTATTTGTCTTTGCAATATTTTACAAGCGAGACCGGCAGGTTTTGTACGTAGAGGACATAGGGCAGCTACTTGCGCAGATTCGGAACAAGTTTGGATCATTCGGTAAACTTACTCCGGTTATTTCTGATTTACTAATGCTCCAGTTTATGGTTTAGAACAACGGGAGTGGAGCAAATAATGATTCCTGGCTTAGTGGATAGATATTGTGCGTGCAGTGAAGCTCTTCCGGGTATACTTCAAAGAAATATACACGGTCACTGTTGCACTTGTGCTCGTGTATGGGTTTGTACATGTCAACCTCCGTGGGTCTATCCAGTGAAACTCACTCACATGCATGGGTTTCCTAATCACACACTATACAGGTTTATACCATCCCTATACATGACATGGAGATAGATGACTCTCCGTCAAGATCCAGTCGCGGTCGTTAATTTCGATAAATACATTTTGATGGATATCAGTAAACAGTTCCCACTCGAATATAGGCAGGACGGTGCATAAATAAAGATCGTGTCTTGCATAATGGCTACCTCACTCAGTGACAAATGATTTTCAGAAATCATTTCTGGTCGCTCATTTACTCGTAGGAAGAGATTCATTTGCCGGTAAGCAGCATTGATCTTTCAAGTTCAGCGCCACCGTATCGACGAGTGATCATAACGCCGTAAGACTGTTTACTTGTTTCTCCATAAATAAACTGTAGCTGGTCTAACCTGAACGTCACGTATTTTACCATCTTGTTGATCGCGTTCTGTACCGTTGAGATTCATTTCATCAGAATTAAGTGACTATATAAACTCTGACTATATATAATCACACGTTATGAAGCACAACCGGAACGTTTCTTTTCCAGGGTAACTTCTCATCTGTAGATTGCATACGTTCTGTAAAAGCCACTATGGCGAAAGCGAGCTTATCACATTTGGACTGAGCAACCGTCTCGCTGAAAGCTCATTTCCAGATTCAGTCAACTCGATAATGTTATTCCGGGACGTGATCACATCTGCGGACGATGAAAGATGTTTTCAGATTCGTCTTTTTCTAACCTGGAACGATTTAATAAATTCCTCAACCGAGTCAATGTCGTGGTACAACAATGGCGGACCAGTCGCTCCGTCGCATCTGATATCAGTGCAGCAAAATCTGCATGGAACTTATTCAAAACCTTGCATCTTATATGTCCGTGTAAGTGATATGTGGTACTTTCATCTTCTGTTGCTCCGCGATAAATAACAAAATATTCCTACCAGGATGTGACATGATCGCACGCTACATAGTTTTCATGGTCACTTTTGGAGATTCTGATGTATGTTTAGGGAATGTGAATTTAACAATTCCTATCCGGTCATCATAGGAATTTAACAATTCCTATCCGGTCATCATAGGAATTTAACAATTCCTATCCGGTCATCATAGGAATTTAACAATTCCTATCCGGTCATCATAGGAGCACTTAGTCTTTAAAAATTTAACATTAGTGATTTAGTTAGAATAGGATCTATGAATTTAACATTTAGTTAGACCCAGTATGGGTATATGGTAAGGTCTAATTTTGGAAATATATTTATGAAATGCCAAGTTTGAAAATAAATTTTCCGTGTCTGACATGGGTTCTGCGTCGAATACGGTGACTTTGTGTAGTTGCCGAAAAGTCTATGAAAGAACGGTTCGTCCCGTCTTTCTTTCTGACCAAACAGTACTCTAGCTACCCTATCCCTAGAGACCTTAGAGACAGACAGACAAACAGATAGATAGATAGATAGATAGATAGATAGATAGATAGATAGATAGATAGATAGATAGATAGATAGACAGACAGACAGACAGAAGGATGGAGAGAGAGAGAGAGAGAGAGAGAGAGAGAGAGAGAGAGAGAGAGAGAGAGAGAGAGAGATTACAATCCGAACTCATATTCATAATTTGCGCAAAACGTTTGTTTTTGTCTTTTACAGAAGAGTTGAATACTTTTAAATAATAAGGGGAACAACTACCAAACTCCTTAGCATGACTGGCTGAGCAAATAATGAGTTGTTTCCCTTATTTATTTATTTCCACTTTTGTAAGTATCATGGTTGTTATTTGAAATATATTTATTATTACTTCACAACTCTGCTATACTGCGATAACAATTATGAAGTATTCCATATGCCTATCTCCTTTATGTCCGTTAGTCTGTCTGTTTGTTTTACAGTCATTTGTGTCCGTTAGTCTGTATGTTTGTTTTACAGTCATTTATGTCCGTTAGTCTGTTTGATTTACAGTCATTTATGTCCGTTAGTCTGTATGTTTCTTTTAGTCATTTATGTCCGTTAGTCTGTATGTTTGTTTTACAGTTATTTGTGTCCGTTAGTCTGTATGTTTGTTTTACAGTCATTTATGTCCGTTAGTCTGTTTGATTTACAGTCATTTATGTCCGTTAGTCTGTATGTTTGTTTTAGTCATTTATGTCCGTTAGTCTGTATGTTTGTTTTACAGTCATTTATGTCCGTTAGTCTGTATGTTTGTTTTACAGTCATTTATGTCCGTTAGTCTGTATGTTTGTTTTACAGTCATTTATGTCCGTTAGTCTGTATGTTTGTTTTATAGTCATTTATGTCCGTTAGTATGTTTGTTTTACTGTCATTTATGTCCGTTAGTCTGTATGTTTGTTTTACAGTCATTTATGTCCGTTAGTCTGTATGTTTGTTTTACAGTCATTTATGTCCGTTAGTCTGTTTGATTTACAGTCACTTATGTCCGTTAGTCTGTATGTTTGTTTTACAGTCATTTATGTCCGTTAGTCTGTTTGATTTACAGTCATTTATGTCCGTTAGTCTGTATGTTTGTTTACAGTCATTTATGTCCGTTAGTCTGTTTGATTTACAGTCATTCATGTCCGTTAGTATGTTTGTTTTACAGTCATTTATGTCCGTTAGTCTGTATGTTTGTTTTACAGTCATTTATGTCCGTTAGTCTGTTTGTTTTACAGTCAATTATGTCCGTTAGTCTGTATGTTTGTTTTAAAGTCATTTATGTCCGTTAGTCTGTTTGTTTTACAGTCATTTATGTCCGTTAGTCTGTATGTTTGTTTTACAGTCATTTATGTCCGTTAGTCTGTTTGATTTACAGTCATTTATGTCCGTTAGTATGATTGTTTTACAGTCATTTATGTCCGTTAGTCTGTATGTTTGTTTTACAGTCATTTATGTCCGTTAGTCTGTATGTTTGTTTTACAGTCATTTATGTCCGTTAGTCTGTATGTTTGTTTTACAGTCCTTTGTGTCCGTTAGTCTGTATGTCTGTTTTACAGTCATTTATGTCCGTTAATCTGTATGTTTGTTTTACAGTCATTTATGTCCGTTAGTCTGTATGTTTGTTTTACAGTCATTTATGTCCGTTAGTCTGTTTGATTTACAGTCACTTATGTCCGTTAGTCTGTATGCTTGTTTTACAGTCATTTATGTCCGTTAGTCTGTTTGTTTTACAGTCATTTATGTCCGTTAGTCTGTATGTTTGTTTTACAGTCATTTATGTCCGTTAGTCTGTTTGATTTACAGTCATTTATGTCCGTTAGTATGTTTGTTTTACAGTCATTTATGTCCGTTAGTCTGTATGTTTGTTTTACAGTCATTTATGTCCGTTAGTCTGTATGTTTGTTTTACAGTCATTTATGTCCGTTAGTCTGTATGTTTGTTTTACAGTCATTTATGTCCGTTAGTCTGTATGTTTGTTTTACAGTCCTTTGTGTCCGTTAGTCTGTATATCTGATTTACAGTCATTTATGTCCGTTAATCTGTATGTTTGTTTTACAGTCATTTATGTCCGTTAGTCTGTATGTTTGTTTTACAGTCATTTATGTCCGTTAATATGTATGTTTGTTTTACAGTCATTTATGTCCGTTAGTCTATTTGATTTACAGTCATTTATGTCCGTTAGTCTGTATGTTTGTTTTACAGTCATTTATGTCCGTTAGTCTGTATGTTTGTTTTACAGTCATTTATGTCCGTTAGTCTATATATTTGTTTTACAGTCATTTATATCTGTTAGTCTGTTTGATTTACAGTCATTTATGTCCGTTAGTCTGTATGTTTGTTTTACAGTCATTTACGTCCGTTAGTCTGTTTGATTTACAGTCATTCATGTCCGTTAGTCTGTATATTTGTTTTACAGTCATTTATGTCCGTTAGTCTGTATGTTTGTTTTACAGTCATTTATGTCCGTTAGTCTGTATGTTTGTTTTACAGTCATTTATGTCCCTTAATCTGTATGTTTGTTTTACAGTCATTTATGTCCGTTAGTCTGTATGTTTGTTTTACAGTCATATATGTCCGTTAGTCTGTTTGTTTGTTTTACAGTCATTTATGTCCGTTAGTCTGTATGTTTGTTCTACAGTCATATATGTCCGTTAGTCTGTATGTTTGTTTTACAGTCATTTATGTCCGTTAGTCTGTATGTTTGTTTTACAGTCATTTATGTCCGTTAGTCTGTATGTTTGTTTTACAGTCATTTATGTCCGTTAGTCTGTATGTTTGTTTTACAGTCATTTATGTCCGTTAGTCTGTATGTTTGTTTTACAGTCATTTATGTCCGTTAGTCTGTATATTTGTTTTACAGTCATTTATGTCCGTTAGTCTGTATGTTTGTTTTACAGTCATTTGTGTCCGTTAGTCTGTATGTTTGTTTTACAGTCATTTATGTCCGTTAGTCTGTTTGATTTACAGTCATTTATGTCCGTTAGTCTGTATGTTTGTTTTAGTCATTTATGTCCGTTAGTCTGTATGTTTGTTTTACAGTTATTTGTGTCCGTTAGTCTGTATGTTTGTTTTACAGTCATTTATGTCCGTTAGTCTGTTTGATTTACAGTCATTTATGTCCGTTAGTCTGTATGTTTGTTTTAGTCATTTATGTCCGTTAGTCTGTATGTTTGTTTTACAGTCATTTATGTCCGTTAGTCTGTATGTTTGTTTTACAGTCATTTATGTCCGTTAGTCTGTATGTTTGTTTTACAGTCATTTATGTCCGTTAGTATGTTTGTTTTACAGTCATTTATGTCCGTTAGTCTGTATGTTTGTTTTACAGTCATTTATGTCCGTTAGTCTGTATGTTTGTTTTACAGTCATTTATGTCCGTTAGTCTGTTTGATTTACAGTCACTTATGTCCGTTAATCTGAATGTTTGTTTTACAGTCATTTATGTCCGTTAGTCTGTTTGATTTACAGTCATTTATGTCCGTTAGTCTGTATGTTTGTTTACAGTCATTTATGTCCGTTAGTCTGTTTGATTTACAGTCATTTATGTCCGTTAGTATGTTTGTTTTACAGTTATTTATGTCCGTTAGTCTGTATGTTTGTTTTACAGTCATTTATGTCCGTTAGTCTGTTTGTTTTACAGTCACTTATGTCCGTTAGTCTGTATGTTTGTTTTAAAGTCATTTATGTCCGTTAGTCTGTTTGTTTTACAGTCATTTATGTCCGTTAGTCTGTATGTTTGTTTTACAGTCATTTATGTCCGTTAGTCTGTTTGATTTACAGTCATTTATGTCCGTTAGTATGTTTGTTTTACAGTCATTTATGTCCGTTAGTCTGTATGTTTGTTTTACAGTCCTTTGTGTCCGTTAGTCTGTATGTCTGTTTTACAGTCATTTATTTCCGTTAATCTGTATGTTTGTTTTACAGTCATTTATGTCCGTTAGTCTGTATGTTTGTTTTACAGTCATTTATGTCCGTTAGTCTGTTTGATTTACAGTCACTTACGTCCGTTAGTCTGTATGTTTGTTTTACAGTCAATTACGTCCGTTAGTCTGTTTGATTTACAGTCATTCATGTCCGTTAGTCTGTATATTTGTTTTACAGTCATTTATGTCCGTTAGTCTGTATGTTTGTTTTACAGTCATTTATGTCCGTTAGTCTGTATGTTTGTTTTACAGTCATTTATGTCCGTTAATCTGTATGTTTGTTTTACAGTCATTTATGTCCGTTAGTCTGTATGTTTGTTTTACAGTCATATATGTCCATTAGTCTGTTTGTTTGTTTTACAGTCATTTATGTCCGTTAGTATGTATGTTTCTTTTACAGTCATTTATGTCCGTTAGTCTGTATGTTTGTTCTACAGTCATATATGTCCGTTAGTCTGTATGTTTGTTTTACAGTCATTTATGTCCGTTAGTCTGTATGTTTGTTTTACAGTCATTTATGTCCGTTAGTCTGTATGTTTGTTTTACAGTCATTTATGTCCGTTAGTCTGTATGTTTGTTTTACAGTCATTTATGTCCGTTAGTCTGTATATTTGTTTTACAGTCATTTATGTCCGTTAGTCTGTATGTTTGTTTTACAGTCATTTGTGTCCGTTAGTCTGTTTGATTTACAGCCATTTATGTCCGTTAGTCTGTAGGTTTGTTTTAGTCATTTATGTCCGTTAGTCTGTATGTTTGTTTTAAAGTCATTTGTGTCCGTTAGTCTGTATGTTTGTTTTACAGTCATTTATGTCCGTTAGTCTGTTTGATTTACAGTCATTTATGTCCGTTAGTCTGTATGTTTGTTTTAGTCATTTATGTCCGTTAGTCTGTATGTTTGTTTTACAGTCATTTATGTCCGTTAGTCTGTATGTTTTTTTTACAGTCATTTATGTCCGTTAATATGTATGTTTGTTTTACAGTCATTTATGTCCGTTAGTCTATTTGATTTACAGTCACTTATGTCCGTTAGTCTGTATGTTTGTTTTACAGTCATTTATGTCCGTTAGTCTGTATGTTTGTTTTACAGTCATTTATGTCCGTTAGTCTATATATTTGTTTTACAGTCATTTAGATCTGTTAGTCTGTTTGATTTACAGTCATTTATGTCCGTTAGTCTGTATGTTTGTTTTACAGTCATTTACGTCCGTTAGTCTGTTTGATTTACAGTCATTTATGTCCGTTAGTCTGTATATTTGTTTTAAAGTCATTTATGTCCGTTAGTCTGTATGTTTGTTTTACAGTCATTTATGTCCGTTAGTCTGTATATTTGTTTTACAGTCATTTATGTCCGTTAATCTGTATGTTTGTTTTACAGTCATATATGTCCGTTAGTCTGTTTGTTTGTTTTACAGTCATTTATGTCCGTTAGTTTGTATGTTTCTTTTACAGTCATTTATGTCCGTTAGTAGGTATGTTTGTTCTACAGTCATATATGTCCTTTAGTCTGTATGTTTGTTTTACAGTCATTTATGTCCGTTAGTCTGTATGTTTGTTTTACAGTCATTTATGTCCGTTAGTCTGTATGTTTGTTTTACAGTCATTTATGTCCGTTAGTCTGTATGTTTGTTTTACAGTCATTTATGTCCGTTAGTCTGTATGTTTGTTTTACAGTCATTTATGTCCGTTAGTCTGTATATTTGTTTTACAGTCATTTATGTCCGTTAGTCTATATGTTTGTTTTACAGTCATTTGTGTCCGTTAGTCTGTATGTTTGTTTTACAGTCATTTATGTCCGTTAGTCTGTTTGATTTACAGTCATTTATGTCCGTTAGTCTGTATGTTTGTTTTAGTCATTTATGTCCGTTAGTCTGTATGTTTGTTTTACAGTTATTTGTGTCCGTTAGTCTGTATGTTTGTTTTACAGTCATTTATGTCCGTTAGTCTGTTTGATTTACAGTCATTTATGTCCGTTAGTCTGTATGTTAGTTTTAGTCATTTATGTCCGTTAGTCTGTATGTTTGTTTTACAGTCATTTATGTCCGTTAGTCTGTATGTTTGTTTTACAGGCATTAATGTCCGTTAGTCTGTATGTTTGTTTTATAGTCATTTATGTCCGTTAGTATGTTTGTTTTACAGTCATTTATGTCCGTTAGTCTGTATGTTTGTTTTACAGTCATTTATGTCCGTTAGTCTGTATGTTTGTTTTACAGTCATTTATGTCCGTTAGTCTGTTTGATTTACAGTCACTTATGTCCGTTAATCTGAATGTTTGTTTTACAGTCATTTATGTCCGTTAGTCTGTTTGATTTACAGTCATTTATGTCCGTTAGTCTGTATGTTTGTTTACAGTCATTTATGTCCGTTAGTCTGTTTGATTTACAGTCATTTATGTCCGTTAGTATGTTTGTTTTACAGTTATTTATGTCCGTTAGTCTGTATGTTTGTTTTACAGTCATTTATGTCCGTTAGTCTGTTTGTTTTACAGTCACTTATGTCCGTTAGTCTGTATGTTTGTTTTAAAGTCATTTATGTCCGTTAGTCTGTTTGTTTTACAGTCATTTATGTCCGTTAGTCTGTATGTTTGTTTTACAGTCATTTATGTCCGTTAGTCTGTTTGATTTACAGTCATTTATGTCCGTTAGTCTGTATGTTTGTTTTACAGTCCTTTGTGTCCGTTAGTCTGTATGTCTGTTTTACAGTCATTTATTTCCGTTAATCTGTATGTTTGTTTTACAGTCATTTATGTCCGTTAGTCTGTATGTTTGTTTTACAGTCATTTATGTCCGTTAGTCTGTTTGATTTACAGTCACTTATGTCCGTTAGTCTGTATGTTTGTTTTACAGTCAATTACGTCCGTTAGTCTGTTTGATTTACAGTCATTCATGTCCGTTAGTCTGTATATTTGTTTTACAGTCATTTATGTCCGTTAGTCTGTATGTTTGTTTTACAGTCATTTATGTCCGTTAGTCTGTATGGTTGTTTTACAGTCATTTATGTCCGTTAGTATGTATGTTTCTTTTACAGTCATTTATGTCCGTTAGTCTGTATGTTTGTTCTACAGTCATATATGTCCGTTAGTCTGTATGTTTGTTTTACAGTCATTTATGTCCGTTAGTCTGTATGTTTGTTTTACAGTCATTTATGTCCGTTAGTCTGTATGTTTGTTTTACAGTCATTTATGTCCGTTAGTCTGTATGTTTGTTTTACAGTCATTTATGTCCGCTAGTCTGTATATTTGTTTTACAGTCATTTATGTCCGTTAGTCTGTATGTTTGTTTTACAGTCATTTGTGTCCGTTAGTCTGTTTGATTTACAGCCATTTATGTCCGTTAGTCTGTACGTTTGTTTTAGTCATTTATGTCCGTTAGTCTGTATGTTTGTTTTAAAGTCATTTGTGTCCGTTAGTCTGTATGTTTGTTTTACAGTCATTTATGTCCGTTAGTCTGTTTGATTTACAGTCATTTATGTCCGTTAGTCTGTATGTTTGTTTTAGTCATTTATGTCCGTTAGTCTGTATGTTTGTTTTACAGTCATTTATGTCCGTTAGTCTGTATGTTTTTTTTACAGTCATTTATGTCCGTTAGTCTGTATGTTTGTTTTACAGTCATTTATGTCCGTTAGTCTGTATGTTTGTTTTATAGTCATTTATGTCCGTTAGTATGTTTGTTTTACAGTCATTTATGTCCGTTGGTCTGTTTGATTTACAGTCACTTATGTCCGTTAGTCTCTATGTTTGTTTTACAGTCATTTATGTCCGTTAGTCTGTTTGATTTACAGTCATTTATGTCCGTTAGTCTGTATGTTTGTTTACAGTCATTTATGTCCGTTAGTCTGTTTGATTTACAGTCATTTATGTCCGTTAGTATGTTTGTTTTACAGTCATTTATGTCCGTTAGTCTGTATGTTTGTTTTACAGTCATTTATGTCCGTTAGTCTGATTGTTTTACAGTCACTTATGTCCGTTAGTCTGTATGTTTGTTTTAAAGTCATTTATGTCCGTTAGTCTGTTTGTTTTACAGTCATTTATGTCCGTTAGTCTGTATGTTTGTTTTACAGTCATTTATGTCCGTTAGTCTGTTTGATTTACAGTCATTTATGTCCGTTAGTATGTTTGTTTTACAGTCATTTATGTCCGTTAGTCTGTATGTTTGTTTTACAGTCATTTATGTCCGTTAGTCTGTATGTTTGTTTTACAGTCATTTATGTCCGTTAGTCTGTATGTTTGTTTTACAGTCCTTTGTGTTCGTTAGTCTGTATGTCTGTTTTACAGTCATTTATGTCCGTTAATCTGTATGTTTGTTTCACAGTCATTTATGTCCGTTAGTCTGTATGTTTGTTTTAAAGTCAATTATGTCCGTTAGTCTGTATGTTTGTTTTACAGTCATTTACGTCCGTTAGTCTGTATGTTTGTTTTAGTCATTTATGTCCGTTAGTCTGTATGTTTGTTTTACAGTCATTTATGTCCGTTAGTCTGTATGTTTGTTTTACAGTCATATATGTCCGTTAGTCTGTTTGTTTGTTTTACAGTCATTTATGTCCGTTAGTATGTATGTTTCTTTTACAGTCATTTATGTCCGTTAGTCTGTATGTTTGTTCTACAGTCATATATGTCCGTTAGTCTGTATGTTTGTTTTACAGTCATTTATGTCCGTTAGTCTGTATGTTTGTTTTACAGTCATTTATGTCCGTTAGTCTGTATGTTTGTTTTACAGTCATTTATGTCCGTTAGTCTGTATGTTTGTTTTACAGTCCTTTGTGTCCGTTAGTCTGTATATCTGATTTACAGTCATTTATGTCCGTTAATCTGTATTTTTGTTTTACAATCATTTATGTCCGTTAGTCTGTATGTTTGATTTACAGTCATTCATGTCCGTTAGTCTGTATATTTGTTTTACAGTCATTTATGTCCGTTAGTCTGTATGTTTGTTTTACAGTCATTTATGTCCGTTAGTCTGTTTGATTTACAGTCATTTATGTCCGTTAGTATGTTTGTTTTAAAGTCATTTATGTCCGTTAGTCTGTATGTTTGTTTTACAGTCATTTATGTCCGTTAGTCTGTATGTTTGTTTTACAGTCATTTATGTCCGTTAGTCTGTATGTTTGTTTTACAGTCATTTATGTCCGTTAGTCTGTATGTTTGTTTTACAGTCCTTTGTGTCCGTTAGTCTGTATATCTGATTTACAGTCATTTATGTCCGTTAATCTGTATGTTTGTTTTACAGTCATTTATGTCCGTTAGTCTGTATGTTTGTTTTACAGTCATTTATGTCCGTTAGTCTGTATGTTTGTTTTACAGTCATTTATGTCCGTTAGTCTGTATGTTTGTTTTACAGTCATTTATGTCCGTTAGTCTGTATATTTGTTTTACAGTCATTTATGTCCGTTAGTCTGTATATTTGTTTTACAGTCATTTATGTCCGTTAGTCTGTATGTTTGTTTTACAGTCATTTATGTCCGTTAGTCTGTATGTTTGTTTTACATTCATTTATGTCCGTTAGTCTGTATGTTTGTTTTACAGTCATTTATGTCCGTTAGTCTGTTTGTTTTACAGTCATTTATGTCCGTTAGTCTGTATGTTTGTTTTACAGTCATTTATGTCCGTTAGTCTGTATGTTTGTTTTACAGTCCTTTGTGTCCGTTAGTCTGTATGTTTGTTTTACAGTCCTTTGTGTCCGTTAGTCTGTATATTTGTTTTACAGTCATTTATGTCCGTTAATCTGTATGTTTGTTTTACAGTCATTTATGTCCGTTAGTCTGTATGTTTGTTTTACAGTCATATATATCCGTTAGTCTGTATGTTTGTTTTACAGTCATTTATGTCCGTTAGTATGTATGTTTCTTTACAGTCATTTATGTCCGTTAGTCTGTTTGCTTTACAGTCATTTATGTCCGTTAGTATGTTTGTTTTACAGTCATTTATGTCCGTTAGTCTGTATGTTTGTGTTACAGTCATTTATGTCCGTTAGTCTGTATGTTTGTTTTACAGTCATTTATGTCCGTTAGTCTGTATGTTTGTTTTACTGTCATATATGTCCGTTAGTCTGTATGTTTGTTTTACAGTCCTTTGTGTCCGTTAGACTGTATATCTGATTTACAGTCATTTATGTCCGTTAATCTGTATGTTTGTTTTACAGTCATTTATGTCCATTAGTCTGTATGTTTGTTTTACAGTTATTTGTGTCCGTTAGTCTGTATGTTTGTTTTACAGTCATTTATGTCCGTTAGTCTGTTTGATTTACAGTCATTTATGTCCGTTAGTCTCTATGTTTGTTTTACAGTCATTTATGTCCGTTAGTCTGTTTGATTTACAGTCACTTATGTCCGTTGATCTGTATGTTTGTTTTACAGTCATTTATGTCCGTTAGTCTGTTTGATTTACAGTCATTTATGTCCGTTAGTATGTTTGTTTTACAGTCATTTATGTCCGTTAGTCTGTATGTTTCTTTTACAGTCATTTATGTCCGTTAGTCTGTATGTTTGTTTTACAGTAGTTTATGTCCGTTAGTCTGTATGTTTGTTTTACAGTCATTTATGTCCGTTAGTCTGTATGTTTGTTTTACAGTCCTTTGTGTCCGTTAGTCTGTATATCTGATTTACAGTCATTTATGTCCGTTAATCTGTATGTTTGTTTTACAGTCATTTATGTCCATTAGTCTGTATGTTTGTTTTAGTCATTTATGTCCGTTAGTCTGTATGTTTGTTTTACAGTCATTTATGTCCGTTAGTCTGTATGTTTGTTTTACAGTCATTTATGTCCGTTAGTCTGTATGTTTGTTTTACAGTCATTTATGTCCGTTAGTCTGTTTGATTTACAGTCATTTCTGTCCGTTAGTATGTTTGTTTTACAGTCATTCATGTCCGTTAGTCTGTATGTTTGTTTTACAGTAGTTTATGTCCGTTAGTCTGTATGTTTGTTTTACAGTCATTTATGTCCGTTAGTCTGTATGTTTGTTTTACAGTCATTTATGTCCGTTAGTCTGTATGTTTGTTTTACAGTCCTTTGTGTCCGTTAGTCTGTATATCTGATTTACAGTCATTTATGTCCGTTAATCTGTATGTTTGTTTTACAGTCATTTATGTCCGTTAGTCTGTATGTTTGTTTTACAGTCATTTATGTCCGTTAGTCTGTATGTTTGTTTTACAGTCATTTATGTCCGTTAGTCTGTATGTTTGTTTTACAGTCATTTATGTCCGTTAGTCTGTATATTTGTTTTACAGTCATTTATGTCCGTTAGTCTGTATATTTGTTTTACAGTCATTTATGTCCGTTAGTCTGTATGTTTGTTTTACAGTCATTTATGTCCGTTAGTCTGTATGTTTGTTTTACATTCATTTATGTCCGTTAGTCTGTATGTTTGTTTTACAGTCATTTATGTCCGTTAGTCTGTTTGTTTTACAGTCATTTATGTCCGTTAGTCTGTATGTTTGTTTTACAGTCATTTATGTCCGTTAGTCTGTATGTTTGTTTTACAGTCCTTTGTGTCCGTTAGTCTGTATGTTTGTTTTACAGTCCTTTGTGTCCGTTAGTCTGTATATTTGTTTTACAGTCATTTATGTCCGTTAATCTGTATGTTTGTTTTACAGTCATTTATGTCCGTTAGTCTGTATGTTTGTTTTACAGTCATATATATCCGTTAGTCTGTATGTTTGTTTTACAGTCATTTATGTCCGTTAGTATGTATGTTTCTTTACAGTCATTTATGTCCGTTAGTCTGTTTGCTTTACAGTCATTTATGTCCGTTAGTATGTTTGTTTTACAGTCATTTATGTCCGTTAGTCTGTATGTTTGTGTTACAGTCATTTATGTCCGTTAGTCTGTATGTTTGTTTTACAGTCATTTATGTCCGTTAGTCTGTATGTTTGTTTTACTGTCATATATGTCCGTTAGTCTGTATGTTTGTTTTACAGTCCTTTGTGTCCGTTAGACTGTATATCTGATTTACAGTCATTTATGTCCGTTAATCTGTATGTTTGTTTTACAGTCATTTATGTCCATTAGTCTGTATGTTTGTTTTACAGTTATTTGTGTCCGTTAGTCTGTATGTTTGTTTTACAGTCATTTATGTCCGTTAGTCTGTTTGATTTACAGTCATTTATGTCCGTTAGTCTCTATGTTTGTTTTACAGTCATTTATGTCCGTTAGTCTGTTTGATTTACAGTCACTTATGTCCGTTGATCTGTATGTTTGTTTTACAGTCATTTATGTCCGTTAGTCTGTTTGATTTACAGTCATTTATGTCCGTTAGTATGTTTGTTTTACAGTCATTTATGTCCGTTAGTCTGTATGTTTCTTTTACAGTCATTTATGTCCGTTAGTCTGTATGTTTGTTTTACAGTAGTTTATGTCCGTTAGTCTGTATGTTTGTTTTACAGTCATTTATGTCCGTTAGTCTGTATGTTTGTTTTACAGTCCTTTGTGTCCGTTAGTCTGTATATCTGATTTACAGTCATTTATGTCCGTTAATCTGTATGTTTGTTTTACAGTCATTTATGTCCATTAGTCTGTATGTTTGTTTTAGTCATTTATGTCCGTTAGTCTGTATGTTTGTTTTACAGTCATTTATGTCCGTTAGTCTGTATGTTTGTTTTACAGTCATTTATGTCCGTTAGTCTGTATGTTTGTTTTACAGTCATTTATGTCCGTTAGTCTGTTTGATTTACAGTCATTTCTGTCCGTTAGTATGTTTGTTTTACAGTCATTCATGTCCGTTAGTCTGTATGTTTGTTTTACAGTAGTTTATGTCCGTTAGTCTGTATGTTTGTTTTACAGTCATTTATGTCCGTTAGTCTTTATGTTTGTTTTACAGTCCTTTGTGTCCGTTAGTCTGTATATTTGTTTTACAGTCATTTATGTCCGTTAATCTGTATGTTTGTTTTACAGTCATTTATGTCCGTTAGTCTGTATGTTTGTTTTACAGTCATTTATGTCCGTTAATATGTATGTTTGTTTTACAGTCATTTATGTCCGTTAGTCTATTTGATTTACAGTCATTTATGTCCGTTAGTCTGTATGTTTGTTTTACAGTCATTTATGTCCGTTAGTCTGTATGTTTGTTTTACAGTCATTTATGTTTGTTAGTCTGTATGTTTGTTTTACAGTCATTTATGTCCGTTACTCTGTATGTTTGTTTTACAGTCATTTATGTCCGTCAGTCTGTATGTTTGTTTTACAGTCATTTATGTCCGTTAGTCTGTATATTTGTTTTACAGTCATTTATGTCCGTTAGTCTGTATGTTTGTTTTACAGTCATTTATGTCCGTTAGTCTGTATGTTTGTTTTACAGTCATTTATGTCCGTTAGTCTGTATGTTTGTTTTACAGTCATTTATGTCCGTTAGTCTGTTTGATTAACCGTCATTTATGTCCGTTAGTCTGTATGTTTGTTTTACAGTCATTTATGTCCGTTAGTCTGTATGTTTGTTTTACAGTCCTTTGTGTCCGTTAGTCTGTATGTTTGTTTTACAGTCCTTTGTGTCCGTTAGTCTGTATATTTGTTTTACAGTCATTTATGTCCGTTAATCTGTATGTTTGTTTTACAGTCATTTATGTCCGTTAGTCTGTATGTTTGTTTTACAGTCATATATATCCGTTAGTCTGTATGTTTGTTTTACAGTCATTTATGTCCGTTATTATGTATGTTTCTTTACAGTCATTTATGTCCGTTAGTCTGTTTGCTTTACAGTCATTTATGTCCGTTAGGATGTTTGTTTTACAGTCATTTATGTCCGTTAGTCTGTATGTTTGTTTTACAGTCATATATGTCCGTTAGTCTGTATGTTTGTTTTACAGTCCTTTGTGTCCGTTAGACTGTATATCTGATTTACAGTCATTTATGTCCGTTAATCTGTATGTTTGTTTTACAGTCATTTATGTCCGTTAGTCTGTATGTTTGTTTTACAGTCATTTATGTCCGTTAATCTGTATGTTTGTTTTACAGTCATTTATGTCCGTTAGTCTGTATGTTTTACAGTCATTTATGACCGTTAGTCTTTATGTTTGTTTTACAGTCATTTATGTCCGTTAGTCTATATGTTTGTTTTACAGTCATTTATGTCCGTTAGTCTATTTGATTTACAGTCATTTATGTCCGTTAGTCTGTATGTTTGTTTTACAGTCATTTATGTCCGTTAGTCTGTATGTTTGTTTTACAGTCATTTATGTCCGTTAGTCTATATATTTGTTTTACAGTCATTTATGTCTGTTAGTATTTTTGATTTACAGTCATTTATGTCCGTTAGTCTGTATGTTTGTTTTACAGTCATTTACGTCCGTTAGTCTGTTTGATTTACAGTCATTTATGTCCGTTAGTCTGTATATTTGTTTTACAGTCATTTATGTCCGTTAGTCTCTATGTTTGTTTTACAGTCATTTATGTCCGTTGGTCTGTATGTTTGTTTTACAGTCATTTATGTCCGTTAATCTGTATGTTTGTTTTACAGTCATTTATGTCCGTTAGTCTGTATGTTTATTTTACAGTCATATAGGTCCGTTAGTCTGTTTGTTTGTTTTACAGTCATTTATGTCCGTTAGTATGTATGTTTCTTTTACAGTCATTTATGTCCGTTAGTCTGTATGTTTGTTCTACAGTCATATATGTCCGTTAGTCTGTATGTTTGTTTTACAGTCATTTATGTCCGTTAGTCTGTATGTTTGTTTTACAGTCATTTATGTCCGTTAGTCTGTATGTTTGTTTTACAGTCATTTATGTCCGTTAGTCTGTATGTTTGTTTTACAGTCATTTATGTCCGTTAGTCTGTATGTTTGTTTTACAGTCATTTATGTCCGTTAGTCTGTATATTTGTTTTACAGTCATTTATGTCCGTTAGTCTGTATGTTTGTTTTACAGTCATTTATGTCCGTTAGTCTGTATGTTTGTTTTACAGTCATTTATGTCCGTTAGGTTTTATGTTTGTTTTACAGTCATTTATGTCCGTTAGTCTATATGTTTGTTTTACAGTCATTTATGTCCGTTAGTCTATTTGATTTACAGTCATTTATGTCCGTTAGTCTGTATGTTTGTTTTACAGTCATTTATGTCCCTTAGTCTGTATGTTTGTTTTACAGTCATTTATGTCCGTTAGTCTATATATTTGTTTTACAGTCATTTATGTCTGTTAGTCTGTTTGATTTACAGTCATTTATGTCCGTTAGTCTGTATGTTTGTTTTACAGTCATTTACGTCCGTTAGTCTGTTTGATTTACAGTCATTTATGTCCGTTAGTCTGTATATTTGTTTTACAGTCATTTATGTTCGTTAGTCTGTATGTTTGTTTTACAGTCATTTATGTCCGTTAATCTGTATGTTTGTTTTACAGTCATTTAGGTCCGTTAGTCTGTATGTTTGTTATACAGTCATATATGTCCGTTAGTCTGTTTGTTTGTTTTGCAGTCATTTATGTCCGTTAGTATGTATGTTTCTTTTACAGTCATTTATGTCCGTTAGTCTGTATGTTTGTTCTACAGTCATATATGTCCGTTAGTCTGTATGTTTGTTTTACAGTCATTTATATCCGTTAGTCTGTATGTTTGTTTTACAGTCATTTATGTCCGTTAGTCTGTATGTTTGTTTTACAGTCATTTATGTCCGTTAGTCTGTATGTTTGTTTTACAGTCATTTATGTCCGTTAGTCTGTATGTTTGTTTTACAGTCATTTATGTCCGTTAGTCTGTATATTTGTTTTACAGTCATTTATGTCCGTTAGTCTGTATGTTTGTTTTACAGTCATTTATGTCCGTTAGTCTGTATGTTTGTTTTACAGTCATTTATGTCCGTTAGTCTGTTTGATTTACAGTCATTTATGTCCGTTAGTCTGTATGTTTGTTTTACAGTCATTTATGTCCGTTAGTCTGTATGTTTGTTTTACAGTCCTTTGTGTCCGTTAGTCTGTATGTTTATTTTACAGTCCTTTGTGTCCGTTAGTCTGTATATTTGTTTTACAGTCATTTATGTCCGTTAATCTGTATGTTTGTTTTACAGTCATTTATGTCCGTTAGTCTGTATGTTTGTTTTACAGTCATATATATCCGTTAGTCTGTATGTTTGTTTTACAGTCATTTATGTCCGTTAGTATGTATGTTTCTTTACAGTCATTTATGTCCGTTAGTCTGTATGTTTGTTTTACAGTCATATATGTCCGTTAGTCTGTATGTTTGTTTTACAGTCATTTATGTCCGTTAGTATGTATGTTTCTTTTACAGTCATTTATGTCCGTTAGTCTGTATTTTTGATTTACAGTTCTTTATCTCCGTTAATCGGTCTGTTCGTTTTAGAGTTCTTTATGTCAGTAAGTCTGTATGTCCGTGTGATTGTTTTACAGTCCTTTCATTAGATATGGGCTTGATTCATACAGCAGAATCAAAGTGGGGGGATGTGTCTCCTAATGTGTAGTATTCATTTTGTATGGGATAATTTGTATGTAATAATTTTATATTAAATTTATACCATGATTGTGAATCAAATTTTCAATTTGTACATTAATTTGACTCTCGTTTGATTTAATTTATAGTAATGTAATATATCGAGTTTCTAAAAGTTGACTGGTGTCAGGATAATGTGACAGGGTCGGACATCATGCTACATGTCTGTGGACCTAAATTTGTTTAAATCAACAGCCTGTGTTTATGTGCTTATTTATTTGTACGTGTTTTTTGGGGAGGGGTGCGGAATTGAAGGTGTCCGGTTTTCTAAACCAGTATGTATGTATGTTGGCATCCGTTAGTTAGACGATGGAAGTGCTTCCATGAGGGATGTCCTGGTTGGTGGTTGTGCAGTGTCTGTAGTGTATATGTAACCCAACACGGGAATGGCACTCCTAGCTGCACATGAAGTTGAGTCTGGATTGTGATGGAGCTTGTTCTAAACCACCTTGAACCTAGTCAATTTGATTGACGCGAATTTCAACTGCAAAGAAAGCGAAAAAGAAAACAAAACAGCAACATCACTGTAATTATTTCAACAGTCTTAAATTGATCTGTGTTATGGTGATCATTCCAATTTTGTTATTTTATTCCTCGAATGTAATGCAAGGCAGTGCCCTTGAAGCGGGGTGTATGTATGTATGTATGTATGTATGTATGTATGTATGTATGTATGTATGTATGTATGTATGTATATACGCACACATATAATAATAATAATAATAATAATAATAATAATAATAATAATAATAATAATGAGGACTTTGTATAGCGCCTAATCTTTCGAGCTCTAAGCGCTTTACACCATCAATAATGATATGACTACACTACAGAAAAACAAATGACAAAAACAATGAAATTGGAAAACATAAAAACATGCTGAAAACATATAAGATACAAAACATGAGTAGGTCTCTAAGTCAACATCTCTGAAGTATTTGATCTTAAACCCCATGTCACAGGATTAAATATTTCACCTTATGATTGACAGGTTTAATATGCATTAAGTCCCAAGCACAAATCGATGTGGGTTTACTCGCTAATTAGAATGAAAACTCATGCTTGGGCATGCGGAACAAAATCCACAATGTAGAAGGGTATTAGTACTCTGCTTAATATATTACTGACAGTCTGCCACAAAAAATATTTACAAACACAGTCTGCGTGGATAATACACCCCAAATTATCTTGATGCACTATTACCATGTTAAACCCATTTCAGTGTGTGCAAAGAATGAGGAGTAAAATACGGAAAATATATATTGAAAGCCAGATTAAAAATAATTAGAAAATATATTTTCTTATGATTCTGCGTTTTACACCAAATAGCCGCCATATGCATTCCGCGGAGCTTTGGCAATGCCAACAAGCTAATAAAACCCGAGTAATAGATCATTTATATTCAACTTCAAAGTGTTTATTAGTCATTTTCCTGATCTACTTTTACCAGCCTTTCGGGGGGGGGGGGGAGTTTGGTTATCTGAAACAGTGAGTGATAGACTACTCATGAACATAAACCATAAAAACATAATTTAGCTTTCAGGTTTTTTTAAGTCGACACATTTTTTAAGGTAAGAATTTTATGAGTGATATGTTTTATTTATTTGAATCTGATTCATTGATGCTAGCGGTGACGTAGACAAATTATAATATAGCCACAAAACACTAAAATAGTTGGCGCTAATTTATATGGAAGTTTCCACAGAATGTAGTATCGTTTTAATTCCAAAATCTTTATTTGGGTAAAATAGTTGGATTATGCTGTTGATAAGTTATTCCTTTATTTTGTTTTGTTTTGTTTTATAAACACTTTTAAAATATCTTTAGTTATATTATGCCAGTTAAATGGGAACCAATGCTTTTTCCCAAGGACGCAATGAGACAACTGACCAGGGTGGATATCGAAACCGCGACCCTTGGAGTACGAATCCTGCTTTTTACCAAATGAGCTACCGCATGTATTTTTGCTATCTGCATTACTGACAAAACGAAGTTAATTCGGTTTGAGCTGATTTCCTGTGATGCTGCTTAAAGGCATTTGTGTTCACTATTGACCCAAGTGGTCCTGACAGGGCTTGATTCCGCTCCTCTTTTTTACAGGACTTAAGTGTTGACCATTTCACTAAGTTCGTTTACAAAATATTGTAAGAACACAATTGATGTAAACTTCCAAACGTTATATCATGCTGAAATTACTTCTAGTATTATATTCAGAAAGAAAAAAAAAACATGTTTCTAAAGAAAAGAGCATAATTACTTTGTACAGTCTCTTCCTTATAAGGACATAATGACTTAGACTTTTTGATGAAGGCTTAAGTTGTGGTCTACCAAGTCGTAAGTCTTGGACAACAGTTGAAATTATAATGCAATTGTTGTTTTGTTTTACTGTTGCATGTTTATGTACTCTTTGAAATTAAAATTCAAAAGAAATTATTTTGAGTATTCTTCATTATTTTATTAAAGGCTAAAACTGCCAAATATGTTTCAACCCAATTTTGAGTAATGACTTGAACATATAAGATACCATAAAATAATTCCTTCCTGCATGAAATTACATATATTACCATATTATAATTTACAAAACATATTTCCAAATATTTAGGCATTAGAAATGTCGCAAAATTCTTAGAAATAATTATCTGCACATGGATTTATAAACTATTGTACCAAAACCAAGAAGGTCGCGGTTTCGATATACATACATGCATGCATGCGTACATACATACATACATACATACATACATACATACATACATACATACATACATACATACATACATACATACATACATACATACATACATAATACATACATACATACACACACACACGCACATACATACATACATACATACATACATACATACATACATACATACATACATACATACATACATACATACATACATACATACATTGCGCGTATTTTATATTAACCTGTTTATTTTTGTTTATTTTCTTCAGCTATATACAAGAATTATTCTTTTAATTCATAAATTGTATTGTTTTCTATCTATTCTTATTAACCTTTCTGCTGAAATGTATGAGGCTTGGATTCTAAACAATTAAACATGGGAGAACAGGCACCGGAATAGGCTTGGATTCTAAACAGCATTTCTTTGGGGATCTCTTCATTGCAAGGTAGAAAACTCCGTTTATCCCAACAGATATGGACCTCGCTATCCTTATTGGACTCCTCTTCCCTTTCTTTTCTTTAGTGAGTAGAAGACAGCTAATTTTTAAGAAAAAAATCAATATTACAGCATAAATATCTATATCTAATATCTATTACTAACCGCGCTGAATTTAATTAATATGCACAGATCCGGCTCATCAGAACATTGGTCGAATGCCTTTAATATTATTTTAATTTTAAAATATCCTATTAAAAATAGTGTTAATTGCAAAAGCACCCCGTTGTTGTGACTTGATATTATTCATAACTGTACCCATCATAGTTCTATAGGATGTAAGCCTATGTGCCAAGTTTAATCAAAATCAGGTCATATATAGAGTCTCTAGGGAAGTAAAGAGTTCAGTCATTTAGAAATAAGATTAAATCAATAATACGTACAGATCTCGCGCATGATCGGACTCGGTCGAGATTATGGTCATATTAAGGTATATTCCATGTTTGATAAAAATCGGTTCACAAACAAATGACCTCTAGTGTGATAACAAACTGAATCAGATGCAGTATTACTTCATAAATAGACTTAACACATTGCATGCGTATATGGATATAGCGAAGATTGCACACAACATAGGACCCCGAGTGGCCGAGTGGTCTAAAGCGTTCTCCGTTACGGATAACTGCCATCTCACCACTGTCTGCGTGGGTTCGAGTCTCCGATTCGGCCAATGTGGGTATGTCAGAAAGCTTGCCAGTAGCTTCTCGTGGGTCTGTAGTTCTTTGCGGGGTTTGCCCAGGTTCTTCTTCCACCATTAATACTGGCCGCCATGTATAGCCTATCTTTGCTGAAAAATGGCGTTAAACACTACTACAACAACAACAACACACAATAGTACATGGAGGTGGAGGGGGTATTTCAGTAGCAGACGCTGTACTTAATTAGGACTGGCACTTTATTTTGATTTACAGTCAACATTAATGAATGTCTGATTCGACAGTCCTTTTTAGACAATATTATACTCGTGATTACAGTTAAAATCACTACTTAAAAAAATTTAATCTTTACGTTATCAAGAGTTGTCTTATATGTGTCTACCATTCTTCGTCGAGTGTAACAATTAGGATACTGTATTGGTGACAGAATATCGAATAGCAAAAGGTCGTGTAAGTTCAGACAACTCGCACGATTCGTGTTAAAACTTATTATGAAATAAGTTAATATTTGAAACTTGCTTTTTGTTGAGTGAGGTTCATTTTTAGGCATTACTGATTACTGATGGCGCCTTTTCATTTATTATATACATGTATAATATGGTCAACACCGTGTTGGCACATTTTAAGATCTATTTGATATGAGAGAGAGGGGGACGGAGAAGAAGAAAAATAAAATACACTAGGCCTAAACAGGATAATACAGACTTGAAGAACATGCAAAAGGGAAGATATAATATTTCCTCGAAGGAAAAACAAATAGCTCCAAAGATGTTATCGCAACAGGCAGTATCATTTGTCTCCCACTGATAATATACAGTCACATAGAACTCGGCCTAGATATTGGTGATATAAACATATGATCGGTGTTTGATTAAATTTGGATCCAGTTCATTTCTTTCCGCACAAATTAAATGTGGAAGGACGGACGATAATCTCACAAGGATGTATTGCCATACCATGCTATCACAAGGAGGTACGGCCATACCATAATCTCACAAGGACGTACGGCCATACCATAATCTCACAAGGACGTACGGCCAGGTAAAGTAAATATTGGCTAGCCAACACTTCATTATCAATGTGGCAAAATGGCAGTTTCTTTCAAACTGACAATCAGATTAATATCCAGGTGGTATCGTCCTTCTATCAGAATTCCCTATCTATATGATTTCATATCAAATATTGGTCCTTTTGTTATACATTAAAAAGGACAGTTGGCAGATGAATGCATTGCTTCTGACTTCAATTATCTGAAAATTGATGTGTATTTTTTGGTTCAACGTATACGAATAAATTAGCAGACCAGTCAGTCCGCGTTCTAACGCGCTCACCTTTACCGATCACTGCCGTTTCACCGTGTCATCTCTCAGGCTCGGCCAATGTGTTTATGTGAGAAAACTAGCCAGTAAAGTTTTCCAGAGTTTTTCCTCAACAAGTTATATTAGCCGCCACGTGTGTGCTGAAAAATATCTCTAAATCCACAGCAACAACAACAACAACAACACCAACAAGAAGAGAACAGTTGGTACGGGAAGCCATGTATACATTAGATTAGAAGAAAATAAATCCACTTTCTCTGGTTCTTTAAAAAAAAACACAAAGATATCCAAATAAACTGAGGCTTTTCTTAAGAGTAAAGTATTGTATTGTTGTGGTTGTGGCTTCTGAAAGCACTCCTTACTTTATCTACCATATTGCCCTGAAGAAAAATAACAAGTGTCAAGTCATTAGAGAATGGAGCGATGACCTGTCTAAAATACAGATAGATAGTATTTAAGCTTATCTGTAAACGTTCCAACTTCTTGTCGAGTTATATGAAAGGTCCATTAAAATAAACTAATGATGTCACCAAAAATATAAGGAAAGTCGATCACAAATATATATTGATTAGTATTGATGATTTCAAAACCAACGGGACAAAACGTGGCAGATGAAATAGTTATGAAATATGTTTGCGGCTTAATTCTTACTTTTTAGATAAAATAATGAACGCACTTTCGAACAATAATTGCGCTTTAAAAGAAAAGAGAGCAAATATTAGAAAACAAATCAATATCAGTAATTGTCTACACAAATATATATAAACCAGCATCACAACCACACCTATTTATAGACAGACAGATTTATATTAAATTTGTATTGAAACTTAAATTTTGTGTCTGACAACCACTAACGTTCATTCAATAATGAAAACACTTACTTTAGATCCATATGTTTCATATATTTAATCACAGTTCAATAAACCTGCATATTTACAATATTCACAAAGATATGTGCCTGAGTTACAAATTTTAAATGTAAAACTAAAGGAATTACGGCGAGCAAAAAGAAAGTAACTTGTGTCAATGAGTCAAATATTCACCTATCACCCCGTCTTGGCGTAGATTGCTTCCTGAATATGTGATAAAACTAAATGATTATCGACAGTGATTGATACATTACAAATCAATGTTCAGCGTGTATTCATCCTTTTGACATTTCTCCGACATAAGCAAATTAAATGTTCAGTATGCATTCATATTTTAGACATTTATTAGACATTGGCGATCAATGCGTAATTAATGTCCATTACATATCCATCTGCAGCTTTCTAGGAATTATTCTAAAGGACTGTTTGAAGAACAAAGGTTTCAGATAATTCATTATATATTTTGGGTTTGGTTTGGGGTTTTGGTGATTTACGAAACTAAGCCACATTGAGCGTTAGAATATGCCAAGACAAGTCAAGTAAAGTGCCAAGAAGAACACGCCATGGTAGAAGACTTAGGCTCAACCAATGGTGAAAATAGAACTGGCACCATTACGAGTCCAACGTCTTGACTACAGAGAACCGCTTTAGTGTTTGTATTCCATCCCAGCTTGGTTTATGTAGCTTTTATCCTTGCAATTTTCTAAACAATTACGTCAACAAATTAATAGTGATAATTTTGTTTAAAATTTCCAATATGAGAGTACGGTTACTTTTAAACTATTTAAGGAAAATCAAATCATAACAGACGATGACAGACGCGGAAATTACAAGCCATTGTTTCGCAAATCACTATGTAATTTTTTCTAATGTGTCATGTGGTGACCTGCTGATAGATTTCTTTTCAAATACTTATTGCTATAGGTAGTGAAATATTGAAAGTATAAAACTACCAGTCTTACCCTTAACGCATTGCAGGCAATTACCCATGATGACTTGCAAAACTTGCTAATTTAAACAACAATTTCCACATCCATCATCCTCCCTTCTTAAAATTCTGCTTCTAACTGAACTGGAATTCATTTATCTGCTCAGAATATCTAAGCTTTCATGTTGCTATGGTTCACAACTGTGATCTTTGATCTGATAAAGTATTTGTCTTCAGACAGCGGGAAACGTATATATTTGACTCTTTTGAAATAGTCTTTGTGTGATAAAGGTATGCCAGAAAACCAAACTGTATATAAAGATGAAACGACATAGATTTATACCAAGGTTTCAGACAGATTGTGGAACTGGTTGCAATACGTAATAGTTTAGTCTAGAAATTCAAAATGTCATCACCATAACAGGACATTTTACATACGGATATTTCTATGTTCTTCCAAGAGATCAGGTGAAAACTTAGAATTAATTAGTATCACCATAAAGTGTATAATCTCTAGTTAAAATATAAACTGTATCAAAAGTTTCATTATAGTTCAACTGTGCATTGTCTTCATAAATTTAAACATTGATAAGCGAATCACTAAATATCATGGTTCACTTTCTTGCTTCAAATTGACGGCAGGTAGAAACTATTTTTCCGCTGCCTAAGCAGTCTTACATAAGAGGGAAGTGGTAGATAATGATGTATGACGTAATTGAAGGCATAACTATACTGAAGCTTCATTCTACTGTAATTAATAATAATCAACCAAATATTTCTCTATACCATATGCCTAGACTAGGCATCACATTGACAAAAAGACGTAAAAATGTGTATCGATATTTCTGACAACATTAACAATGGTAATGATCCCTGTTACTTTATGGATTTCCTGAATGTTGTAAGAAATTCAGCTTTGATTACATGTTTTCATGATACCTGAATAAACGTTTTATGAAATCTCAATATATTTTGATGAGCCAAATGCAGTGATGAAAGTCATATATGAGTTAATCCGAGAATGCATACATGTACACTGAACCAAACGTGTCAATGGCGAACAATCATGAATAGAGACCTAAACATACGTTGCTTGTACTATTATTGGCCGTCTTACTTCATGTCTATCAAAACTAGAAGGTACTAATGTCGAGTCACTATCACTACTGTCTGATTTCCCATTTTCTAACAACCTCATGTCATTCAGCCGTATGTCAATATCGGATGGCTTGGAAAAAAGTGAAACACTACGGTCTCCCTCGCTAGAACACTGAACATGCGTTGACCTTGCTTGCCAACCATTGCTACATAGATTCCTGAGTTGAAAAGCAGACGGTTCTGAATTAGATTCAAGTAAAGGATAAAGATGTCCCCATGGCTTCTCATATCTAGCCTCTTGCTGCATTAAAGATAAGGTGTCAATACTGCAGTAACCATCAGAATCGTCTCCCTTAGAATGTGACTGAAAAGCGCCCCTATTTTGTGCAGCAACATCCTCCCCTACAGGTGAGAAATTAGCCTCAATGATACTTTCTATGGAAACAGAGGCATATCCAGACCCTGCAGATACGGGAGATATATTGGGATATTCCCTCCTAGGAAAGCTCTGGTGGTTTGGATAGTTGGAATTTTCATCTGGTACTGATATTATATTTTCACCATCTTTCGGTAACTCCCTCGGATATCGTCTTTCCGGAAGTGCGGGAGGTTCTTTGGGTATAAACGTTCCCGGTAGATCAGGAACAGTGGTAAATCGCCTGATTCTGTTCGCGCTAGACGTTTCCCTTATTCTTTTCATTTCCTCGTACAGGTACTCGTCTCCAGGTATTGTTTCATACACGTGCTCATCCTCCTTGCCAACGTGTCTTACTTTATTCATCGCACCCCTTAACACAATACCGGTTACTACAGTTCCCTGTTGAAAATTGTGACTCCTTTCATTCTCTTTCATAAAAGTTATTTTCCAATTCGTCTGTTCAAGCGGTGGCTGTTCCAGGGAGATAATACTATTTGAACCTCCATCAATGGTTTGATTCGACTCAGTCAGAACATGTTCGGGGCTATCACACAGCAGAGTCCTTAGTTGCCTCTCAAACTTGCTTCCATTATCGAACTGTGGGGAGGATTTTACTTCATTTTTTTCTCCATAAGAATTTTTGTTTTGACGCTGTCGACGCACCACCGTTTCACTTTCGAGGGTTCGTCGTACACAACGCGTACAAAAAGCAGATGCTGCTGGTTTCAAAACATTGTCATTATTATTTTTGTTGGCTGACGAATAGCCATGCTTTCTATTTAACGTCTCATGAAGAGAATTGTCCTCTGGCGAACTGACGTTGCTCCTATTTAGTGTTATGGCAGATTCTTTTGAATGCTGGACACATCTTCCTTTCTTACTTTTTTTCATTGAATCCAACTGTCCTTTCTCAGTCTGTAAATCGTGAATTATTTCATACATGGATCGCGTAACTTTTGTTAATTTGTAATTGTGACGTTGTGTATATGAAAAATTTTCCTGTGAATCTCTTTCCAATCGACCAGATCTAATTTTTGATTTATCTAAAGACGTGGAACATTTGGGTCCTCTCAATAGTGTGGCAGTTTTAGAAGGAGTATGCGCATTTTTATCCTGCTTCTCAGTCGCTATGACTGCGTTTCCAGGACTCTGATTTTCCGACTTCGGATAAGTGTCAGACACAGAGAAATAGTCAATGGGCACCTCATCTCGGTGACACTGTTTAGGCGGTTCAGCTTTACTTAACAGAAGATGGTCAGTTTTATTTTCTTTTGACTGTTTATAATCACTCTCATACCCACTTGAAATTGTCATAGGTGACGTTTTATTTGACACTGAATCTGATACAAATCCTAGTAACTCCTCAAAGGGAGTTCTGGATTTAATGGTGTCTTGCATAGATTCCCAGTCAGTATTTCCCTCTGACGAATTTCCTTGCGCACTCTCTGGGGATTTTTTGGTTTTAATAACAGCATATGGCAAATATAATCCTCTTCGTTTAGTAAAATCACTGTCTGGGGATTTCAATGATTTCTGAAAAATGGCATGAGAATGATCTTCATTGATTGCAGTAAGTCCCTGCTCGCGTCTTCTGGCTGCAAAAATTCTGTTAGCAATTTCACTAGGAATTCGTGAATGGTCAAACACAGACACTCTCAAGCGAGCTTGTCGCGAAGAATTGGAAGATATCGCGTCGTCCGTGTCATGCTTGGAACAAACACTACTTGTTTCAGAACCCTCAAGTTGACAAATATAATTATCCAATTTAGTCGTGCATAGGTCTGATTGAGGGTTATTCTCTCCTAATGTATAATCACGTGATTTATCTTTGGTATTATTGACATTCTGTATACAAGCAGATTTGATATCAATCCCCATCGCCCTATTCACCCGGTCACGTTTCGCGGGCCCGCAAAATGCTAATTTATTTAGACCGTTACTAACATCGTTTAACCGGTATCTTCCTTGTAAATCCGGGTTGTGCATTTGAAGGAATTTTATTGACTGAGTTCTACATACAATGTCGCCTCGCCTCTGTGTATTCTGTCTCTGATCTTTATTGTTACTGTGGGCTCCAGGTAGATCGTTCTGATTCAACTGATGGGGGAAGATAACGACTGGATGCCGTCTTTCATAAAATGCGCATCGATCTCTATCGACTTCCGAATAGGACAATGATCCAATTACTTGTTTCGTCTCACAAACCGGCCCCTCTTTTTGGTTGCAATTGTTTTGATGAGCACGATCACTAATAGTAGCTTGCACTACATTGTCTTTCGATAGATATTGCTTTTCATTTGTCTCCAAATCAGAGTCAAAGTTGCGGTGATTAATTGCATTTGCACTGATAATGGATTGATATGCATCACTCAAGTGGGAGTCTTCTCCATACGAATCGCTCTTTCCATGCACTACCATGAAAGCAGACGACTCCGCGCGATAAGTCAAATGACCGATTCGCCTGGGTACTGTCTGAATTAAATCCTTCGAGACTGAAGGCCTGTTCGAAATGCGAGTTCCTGGACAATGGCTGTACGTGTTATCTTTTTGAGGACATGGACACGAAAATGCAGAGAATGATTTGGCTGAGGGTGTTGAGTTGGTTGCCAGAGGCCCGGAAAAGTACGTATCTATATCAACTGTGGAAGAAATGAGTGCAGTTGAGCGATCAGGGTGCCTGATGCAGATAAAGTCCTCAAACGTCACATAAAGCAGCCACATCTGTCTCGTCAGCTGCAAACTCTTGGACCGGAGGTCCAGCTGGAATAGAAAGTGTATAACATTAACCCTGCTACTCTATAATGGTGACAATCAGAACGCTGGGAAACCACATTAATACCGGTCAATTACATATTACATAAACTATAATTTATTACATATTACATAAACTATAATTTATTACATATTACATAACTATAATTTATTACATATTACAAAACTATAATTTATTACATATTACATAAACTATAATTTATTCCATATTACATAACTATAATTTATTACATATTACATAACTAATATGTTACAATTACATAAACTATAATTTATTACATATTACATAACTATAATTTATTACATATTACATAAACTATAATTTATTACATATTACATAACTATAATTTATTACAATTACATAAACTATAATTTATTACATATTACATAACTATAATTTATTACATATTACATAAACTATAATTTATTACATATTACATAAACTATAAAAGGTCTGATTTCAAGCTTGGCAAACATTAAAAAAAGCAATTGTTTTCTCTGACCAGATAGGTATATAAATGCGATGAAATTGGGTGGTTAAATCGCTAAATAGATGTATAAAATAAATGGACCGATGGAGGGATGGATGAATTGATAAATAAATGAATGTATGTTGTAAGAACTTAAATGTATGATGTACCTAGAGGTGGTTTTTTGATCGTTCGTTTCTTTTTCTGCAAACATGTGCGTCAAAAATGTCTCATGACATTTTTCTATATTTTATGACAGGTAGCAAAACATAAGCAGAAACTGACTGATAAGACATACATATGCAGACTTCATTACGCTCAATCTTTTAGCTTAAATACCCAGCCGTTGGGTACCATCCTCAACCGGGTTCTGTGTAATGAACTTAACATAATAAGTGCAACGGAACACATTCAATATTGACCTAATTTGCCAAGCATAATAATAAAAAATATTTATAAAAAAATGGTACGTGTTTGTTTTAATATTGTTCATGTGAAATTTGAGAAACAATATAAAAACTTTAATGCGGAAGATGGATTGTTATCTTGCGCACATGTTAATAATATGGGTATGTTTTGTATTATAAACGCACTTCTCGCTTAAATATATCCCTTCACAACGTCCTTTCATAAGCGTTTAACTTTAATAAGGCCTAAAACAATCCCTTCACAACGTCTTTTCATAAAGCGTTTAACTGTCATAAGGTCTAAAACAATCCCATCACAACGTCCTTTCATAATGCGTTTTACTGTCACAAGGTTTAAAACAATCCATTCACAACGTCCTTTCATAAGCGTTTAACTTTAATAAGGCCTAAAACAATCCCTTCACAACGTCTTTTCATAAAGCGTTTAACTGTCATAAGGTCTAAAACAATCCCATCACAACGTCCTTTCATAATGCGTTTTACTGTCACAAGGTTTAAAACAATCCATTCACAACGTCCTTTCATAAAGCGTTTAACTTTAATAAGGCCTAAAACAATCCCTTCACAACGTCCTTTCATAATGCGTTTAACTGTTATAGGGCCTAAAACGACCCCTTCACAACGTCCTTTCATAAAGCGTTTAACTGTTATAGGGCCTACAACAATCCCTTCACAACGTCTTTTCATAAAGCGTTTAACTTTAATAAGGCCTAAACAATCACTTCACAACGTCTTTTCATAAGCGTTTAACTGTTATAAGGCCTAAAACAATCCCATCACAACGTCCTTTCATAATGCGTTTTACTGTCACAAGGTTTAAAACAATCCATTCACAACGTCCTTTCATTAAGCGTTTAACTTTAATAAGGCCTAAAACAATCCCTTCACAACGTCCTTTCATAATGCGTTTAACTGTCATAAGGCCTAAAACAATCCCATCACAACGTCCTTTCATAATGCGTTTTACTGTCACAAGGTTTAAAACAATCCATTCACAACGTCCTTTCATAAAGCGTTTAACTTTAATAAGGCCTAAAACAATCCCTTCACAACGTCCTTTCATAATGCGGTTAACTGTTATAGGGCCTAAAACGACCCCTTCACAACGTTCTTTCATAAAGCGTTTAACTGTTATAGGGCCTAAAACAATCCCTTCACAACGTCTTTTCATAAAGCGTTTAACTTTAATAAGGCCTAAACAATCCCTTCACAACGTCTTTTCATAAAGCGTTTAACTTTAATAAGGCCTAAAACAATCCCTTCACGACGTCTTTTCATAAAGCGTTTAACTGTTATAGGGCCTAAAACGACCCCTTCATAACGTCCTTTCATAATGCGTTTAACTGTTAAAAGGCCTAAAACGACCCCTTCACGACGTCTTTTCATAAAGCGTTTAACTGTTATAGGGCCTAAAACGACCCCTTCACAACGTCCTTTCATAATGCGTTTAACTGTTAAAAGGCCTAAAACGACCTCTTCACAACGTCTTTTCATAATGCGTTTAACTGTTATAGGGCCTAAACAATCCCATCACAACGTCTTTTCATAAAGCGTTTAACTGTCATAAGGCCTAAAACAGTCTCTTCCTTCACAACATCCTTGTCATAAAACGTTCATCTGTTAAAACGCCTAAACAAACCTTTCACAACGTCCTTGTCTTAATATATCGTAACACGTGCCTTACTTATAAAAACTATAAGTTGATATATGACAAACATTTTTATTATTCAAACTTTGGTGTTCAAACTGTTTCAGGCGAGGCAAGATATAGCTTCAACCAGTAAAGAGGTTGAATGGTTCATATCTAATGAAAAACGTCACTTAGGTGCAACAATGAAACCCTTTCGGTATGCATATCATTGGAAACGTAATGCGATCATTGGAAACCTAATGCGATTATTGGCACTTAGAGTCATTTCAAATCTACTGACCCGTAAAATGAGAAAACAAATCTAATCGTAGTCTTATGGTGTTTCTTGTCACATGCCACTAATAAAACAGCAAAACCATAATACATAAATAGGTTTCAACTTTTGAACACCGGAGACATTGTGCTCTTTATATGAATCATCTCCAATTTAAATGAAATGTGGGGACAATTATTCTTAAAAACTGGAAAAAAAATATAACAGAATAAATTATTTCGATAACTTTGTAAGAACATACCAACTTTTTAGTCTATGTGACAATACAATCGTCATTTTGCAAAGAGCATGTGCTGGGTAAAATATTGTAAATTGAAAATCTTGCAAATTATGATATTTTGCATAAATGTATTGATATATGTAAAGTCATACAGTATATATTGCACTCAATAGAGACTTTCCAATATACAAAGAAATACAGTATATTTTTCACTCTATATATACTTTTAATGAGATATGCAAAGCATGTTTTATACCCCATCGTTTAAGATGAAACGAAACTGTCTAAAAACAATTGTGAAAACTAGTAATTAGATAAAACACAAAAACTTATTTATTTAACTGCGTGACATTTTTACATACTAGCGTTTGTTTATGGCGAAATTTAAAAAACGGTAGCAAATGTGCTGTCTTTATTTTTCTGTTTCTCTGGAGAAATAAATCATTTGGATTCTCAACAAGTTATGTCTGAAATTCTAGTTTAAAAATAAATCAAACGTCTCTTGATGCACGTAACTTTACACTGCTAAGACCTGCATAAATTTCTCATTTTCCCGCATCACATACTTCCATCAACACGAAACAGAACACTCTGCCATTTATTAGTTCTTGTCTTTAAAAGGCAAGTGTGACTGGCAGATATAATTATTCTAGTCACTGTAAAAAGCAACAGTCCTGAAATCCTGGAAAGATTATTGACGAGCATGAGGTCAACGTATATGGTTATTTCAGATACTTTAATATATGGTGACATATTTTCTGCTCGTGCAGAGAACAGCTTGTCACTAATTATTTCATGGCATGGGAGTTAATGGGGAAGGTTACTAAGGTATACATACATCTTAGAAAAACATAAATAAATAGAACAATGATGTGTCCTTCTGACAGCTTTGCTATACTTCTAACTTGAAGAAAAAAACTCATCATTAAGAACCGTTTTCGTGTGGTAGTTCTGTACTCAAACGTCTGATTATTCAGACAAGGTTGGTTAACTTGGAATATTCATCTTGCGCCTGATTATGGACGACGTGAAGTAGAGGACTATTGCAACTGAAATTTCAATGTCGAATATCGAGAAATTTAATTTAACATGCTGCATTAAATTGTTGTTGTTGAAATTGCAGTTTATATTTTAAGTTTTCAAATTTATCTGTTGCAAATTCTTAGGTCTTCTAAAAGCAAGATTTTTTTATTTTTTTATAAATTACCCTACACTCATGATTTTTTTCTGCGCTGAGCAAAGTCTGTAATCTTACTCAACAAGAGGCTTTAAACACAGCAACATGAACAACAGACAAAAATAGAATTATTTTCACAATACAAAATTATATTTCCGGTTGCACAATGTGAATCAAATTATATTTATTTTAAAGTTCATTTCATATTCACCATTTTTTTTTTACATTATATGTTTCGAATTGCACAACGGTGACTGAAAAATTAATTTTCAATGTCGAATTCTTACAATTTAAGTTACACGGTATTACAAAATACATGTAATGTAATAAACACGGTATTACAAAATACATGTAATGTAATAAACACGGTACATGAGTAAACATAGGGGGAAATATAAAACAATGTATTCCACATTTGTGTGTATTCTTTCACATAGAAAATGTAGTTTTAACCATTGTGTAATTCAAGATAGAAAGTCTAAAACTCGACATATGAAAGGGATCTTACAACACATACAATTTGATTTAACGTGTGAAGTTTGAATTTTCGTCAGACAACTTTGAAATTTTAACCACTACTGTGTTAATTGAAACGCTAAAATCTAAAAAGTCGACATAGGAAATAGAATTTTAAACCACTGTGTAATTCAACAGATAAAATTTCAAACTAAGCATGTGAAATGAACGTCTATAGCAAACATTTGACAGGTTGATTCAACATGTGAAACTGGAATTTTCTATTTCGATTTCCCACTGTGTAATTCAACAGATAAAATTTAGTTCTCAACATAGATGACGGAAACCTACAAATAACGTAGTGTAATTTAACATATACGATTGACAACCATGCATTTAAAATTAACTTTTTAACACCAACAATTTGTCTCTTAAGTGAAATCGGAATTCTTGACATATGACAGAAATTTGGCATTTTCTTCCGTTTGTATGAACCCCTTTTAAGACTGCTCGCTTCTGTGGTAAAGCAAACACGGCAAGTCTTCTTTGAATTGATGCTATTGAGTCTAAATGTACATTACCTGCCTGATGGCGTGTATGGTGTCCGGTTTCCTTCATAATACGAAAAACTGGTTATTTTTAACAGAATCAAATAATTCAGTCCTGAGTTTGTGTTATATGCTGTTAAAGAATGTTAAAACATCTGCAAGAACTCGCCTAATCTTTCTGCATGTGAATTACTGGGTATATAACAAATATCCAACCCTGTGCAAAGTGTTACTAAGGTGTTATCCACTACTTTTTCCTTTATCAAATAGTACAATGTTTTATTCAGCACATGACAAATCCAAAGATGTCATTTCACTTTAGGGGGGGGGGGACTTAAATGTGGTAGAAATGCGCCACCCACCCACATCTGTCACCAGCAACCCCTCTCAAATTACGTCCCTGGACAAATCTTTATAAGACAGATACGTGTGCAGGGATAATCAAATGACAGTTATTTTCATCAAGAAAAGAAACAAATTAAAACTGTTGATATCTAATTGCTGATGCCAAACACATATACATGACCGTAATTAGTACCTATCCTGGCCGCATGCAGTTTTGTACAATATTTTCCTTATCGTTAAGTGTATATGGTACGCCTGACAACTCGTGTGTATAGTACACATGAATAGTACATGTATAGTACATGTATAGCACATGTATAATGTTAATTATTTTCGGAATCTATAATATGGTAATATCCTAGTAACACAAAATCTCACCTTTTCATCACACTATTTATTTTCCTGACTTTAAACAAGTTAACCTTACATTTGGAAACTTATTTCTCAAACTTTAAACTGCTGAACAAAGAAATATGTTTTCTACAATTTAAATTGGGCATTTATAATAGAAAAACATGAAATAGTCTCTAAGAGTTAAAACTTTGTGCTGAGCTTGGCATTAAGATATTGCATCCACGTAGTGTTCTTTCCCGGAATAACAGGTTTAGATACAAGATAAGTGAGTGATCAAAAAGATACATTTGTGTTTTGTTCTTTCTTTCTTACTAACATGTGTGTGAGCTAGGAGAGGTGTCAAGTTCTATACAAATAAGTCAAAACTAGATCTTATCGTTTACCACCTGCACACGCTTAATTAACTGGAGAACAAATAGAAATCACCTTTATCACTCCTTAGTCACAGAAAGAGAGAGCGGGCGGGGCGGGGCAAGGGGAGTTGGAATGAGGAAAGGATGCACGCTGTTATTAAAAGTTCCATTGGCATCCTGAAGCCGTTCATCTGCTATTATCTACTTAAATAGCCAACTGCAAGCGCTGTAGCAAAGAAGTTCTGTCAAAATATCTTCAAATTCTATCAATTTCTTGTGACATACATTTTTTTCACTATATTTATATTCACCATTTGTACATGATGAAATACGCTCGCACATTTACCTTTAGTGGCTCTCGATCAACCAAGATCTTATTTTTCACAAGTGTCAAATTTGCGGCTTTAGTATAAATATTTTCTTTTTGTTTTGTATTTAAAACAGTAAGAATTGGTAGCAAACCTTATAATTACGTTTGCATAACAGGTACCCAAGGTGCTAAACCATTTGGTGAAATGATAATAATAAACTTAGAAAACAAATAAAAACTGATTTCTGCAATCATCAAAAAAGAACACTCAGCCCCTTTTGATCAGAATACTGTCACGAAAAGTTTATCATTATTAAAACGTATGTATATTGTTGTTGGTGTTGCGAAGCCGAACATGGCCTGCATGAAGACGTACATGTAGTTTCGATCCCAATGAGCCAAATATTTGGTTGTTGTTGTTGTAGATTGTAACGCCATTTTCAGCACACGATAGGCTATACATGGCGGCCAGTATTATTGGTTGAGAAAGAAACCGGGAAAACCCCCAGAAAGAACCACCGACCCACGAGAAGCTACTGGCAAGCTATCTCGCATAACTAAATTAGCCGAATCCTAGACTCTAACCCACGCAGAGGTGAGATGGAAGTGATCCGTAACGGAAAGCGCATTAGACCACTCGACCACTCGGGGCCCTAAATATTTGGTAACTAAAACAATGATAACATTAGAATAAACATAATGATAATCTGCATTCCTCAAAAGGGTCACTCAAATCCTTTTCATAATATCAATAACAAGTGTATCATCATTAAATCTTTATCATCCATGAATACGTTTACCAAATCTACCTCGTAATGTAAATAATTCTTATATTATAAATCCGAACAGCTGATCAAGATGCAAATGTTATTATAAAAGTAATTAATTAATTATAATTATCAAGGCTACCTTAAAATGATTTATATAAATACTGTTGTGCGTTCTTTTAATGGGTCTGATAATTACCTTTTTATGAAATATAAATAGTTTTCTTTCCTGGGAATAGATTTTCTGTCAAAATGTAATGAATGTCTAAAATGATCTCAGCATATAAAAAGTTGTCAAATGTTTACTTTAGAACGAAAACGTCTGTATGTATGTGTGTGTGTGTGTGTGTGTGTGTGTGTGTGTTAGCAGAAGGTGTACAACCGACTGGACGTCTACAGCTGCGCTTCAACGATGTTTGCAAGAAGGACATGAAGAAGGTCAACATCAATGTCAACAACTGGAAGAGCTGCGCTAACGACCGTCCCACCTGGCGCCGAGCTGTCAGGCAGGGAGTTAGCAAAGCTGATGATGACAAGAATAGAAAGCACGCCAAAAAAAGAGCCAGAAAGAAGGAACAGCTGACTCTGGAGCTACGCCATCGTCTCACGTAGATGGACGGACGGATGCCAAGGATGTATCTATGTCTGTCTATCTATCTGTATGTATGAATGTATGTTTGTATGCCTGTATGTATGTATTTATGGTGCACAAGAGAAAACATTTAAGAGTTTGCGAACTTCACGAACGGCGTAACATGCAATATGCATGTAACGCAGCGGGCGGCAATCATACATATATGTAATGATTCAATGACATCCGACTATTTTCTCTCTCTCTCTCTCTCTCTCTCTCTCTCTCTCTCTCTCTCTCTCTCTCTCTCTCTCTCTCTCTCTCTCTCTCTCTCTCTCTCTCTCTCTCACATATAACAAATATGTGCCAAACATGACATCTCGAATTGTTTTCACTGATGAATATGCACGTTTGAATGGACCACTGACGCTCACGTTCGCTGTTATTGACTTTTTTTCTCTTGTGTAACATTGTGACACCTAATTATCCTAAGGCCAGAATAATACTTTGACACCTAATTTGGCTGAGACCAGAGTAATACTTTGACACCTAATTATCATAAGACCTGAGTATTACTTTGACACCTAATTATCATAAGACCTGAGTATTACTTTGACACCTAATTATCATAAGACCAGAGTATTACTTTGACACCTAATTTAGTTGCGACCATTTGTAATATGAAATGTGTAAAATACGACATAAATCCAATTAACGCCCAGATTCCATCACATAATTTACCATAAATCCAATTAACGTCCAGATTTCATCCCATAATTACCATAAATCCAATTAACGCCCAGATTCCATCACATAATTCACCATAAAAAGGTGTATTTATTTTTCCTTAAATATGTAACTGCATGTACAAATGTACAACGCACATTGAAAGCAAACAACAATTATATCACCGTGGTCTTTACAGATCACCGGCAGCTTACTTCAGTCAGCGTAGGATTTCAAAAAGCTTGTCGGTATCTTCTTGTGGGTAGATGGTTCTTCCTGGGGGCTTTCCTCCACCAAAGATACTGACCGCGATATATATCATGTGCTGAAAAATGACGTCAAATCCATAACAATCAGCCAACCACATATAATGTCGCATAATTCGCTGATAGATCAGGGACTGTGTAGTTTGATTTAGACAATAGAACAATGTCAATGCGTTATTTAATGTCAGATCTAAGGTCACTCTCCTTCTTGATGGCTGCAAGCTGTTCAGTACCAACACACACACACACACACACCAGTCATCTGAGCTTGAGGGAGGAGACGTGTACTTGAACTTTGACAGAGAGATCCAAATAAATCTGCAAATACATCCTAAAAACGGTCCTTAAGGGTTATTGGTTACACGGCTTACTTTAGCGGGTGGATGTTATGCAGTCAGATAATACGTATAGTACGAGCTGAGTTTAAAGTTAGATAATATTAATTTATCCGGTCACGTGGCTGAAGTCCTATTACACGCTTCCAAAAAAACCGATGGCTGTCAAGCTTTCCATATTGACCGTATGGTTATGGTCGGTACTGACAATCGCCAAGAGAATTGAAAAAGAAAAACTTTCCTGGAATACATACTGTAAAATTACTTGTAAGCTTGTTTCTGGAATACATACTATAAAATTACTTGTAAGCTTGTTTCTGGAATACATACTGTAAAATTACTTGTAAGCTTGTTTACATTTTACTTTTGTTCAGCACATCTTTCATGGCATGTACTTCTGTAAGTATTAATCCACCAAAGTGTAATTATCTTAGTGGATCGTCATTCTTTCCGTCATAATACTCGTCTAAAGATAATGCCATTAATTACTTATCTTAAATAAATCTTTTAAATATGTATACATATGATGTATATTGAATTTGACTGCAAATAAGAGAACTATTCTAGTTACGGTATGCGTTTCCAAGTGTGTGTGAGAAGGCACTTCCCGCAAAACATAAGCGTGAATTCAATTACGAAAAAGATAACTTTAAACAAAGTTACAACCTGATCAGGAAAGGTTGCCTGCTTTACAAGATGGTACTTCGTACAATTCTGGTAGATGTCATGGTCGTCGTTTAACGATATAGAGCAACATGTGTATGGTCGGCGAATATATATATATATATATATATATATATATATATATATATATATATATATATATATATATATATATATATATATATATATATATATATATATATATATATATATATATATATATATATATATATATATTATATATATATATATTATATTATATATATATATATATATATATATATATATATATATATATATATATATATATATATATATATATATATATATATATATATATATATATATATATATATATATATATATATATATATATATATATATATATATATATATATATATATATATATATATATATATATATATATATATATATTATATTATAAGTATATGTTTTTTTCATAACCAGTTCTTTATGTTTCTATTTGTTTGACATTTGAACACTGGGCTGGATACATTAGATTTAATCGTGGCACATTGAATTAATTTGCAGAGACATTGGTGCTTTAGAAATAGAATATAAGAGAGTTTAAAGTGGCTGTTGGTATACATAGATGGAAAATACTAGACCAAAGTCTTAGACTGCCTGGAAAACATTATTAGAAAATCAAGAAAGTGGATTGCGGTTTAAAGTAAAAATTTATTGACTAATGAAGTTTAGAAAATTTAACTACCAATTGTGGTACAGTAAATAGTTCAGCATGTACAAAAAGACGTTAGCAGAGAATATTTCAGATTCTTTATTTTGGGTAACGTCATACTGTTTTGGACGAAATTGTTTTTTAAATAAAAACTGTTATTATTATTATTATTATTATTATTATTATTATTATTATTATTATTATTAACAAAATGCACGGAGAATTGTGTTATTGTCTTCACCATAAAATGCAGCATATGGCCAATACAGGCCTTCGTACCTCTTTTATGAACTATTTTCAATGTCGTTCGGGAGTGACTAGAATCCATTTTACTTACAAACAGTAAAAAGAGTTCATGTTCAATTTTTCAAAGTTTTATTCAAAATCCACTTGTTGCCACTAAATGGATTATTCATAAGTGTTAGTGGAATTTCAGTTTCACCGCATATAGACTCCAGTTTGCAGTACAGTGTATCACCCTCAATGGACAAAAGATTGAATATTTTTTTTTTATGGCAAGTCATTCTTTCATACACTCACTGCTAAATGGTGAATGATGCTTAACTGAAAAAAATGGGATATCACTATTAACTTACTTTCTTCACCATTAGAGTACCGTCTCCTACCTCTACTGCACTGTAACAATAGCCATTCAACTGAACTTTTATGTTTAGAATTATTATTATTATTAAACTAAGTATTAGATGGCTTAGACATGTATATAGTTTCTTTAAACACGTATAATTTTATCCCTGGGAGACCCTATGAATAGCGGGTCCTGTGGCACGTTGCCCCTTTCCTGCTTGCACGTTTTAATATGGCCCTACTTCAAGCGTTTTTTTTATTTATTTTTTTTATTTTTGTAATCTAGGCTGTCCTACTCTTAAATTAGCCTCCCGCCCCCAATATTTTACTTGGCAGCTTGCATATGTGTATTGACGGCGTTTTAATCGGGTTAATGCTTCTCAAAATGTAGTTAACCTTTAGTCAGTTGTGCCAGAACTGGTTCCTATGGCCCGTACCTGTTCAGAATACAATCTGTCAAATACAAACAATGGCTAAAGGAACTGCAGCCAAAATGTGGTCGCTGGTAGGTATGTACACAACGACCAAGTCAGCAAGCGTTGCCAGATATATATTATAATTAAAATAGTGTGTGCGTATTTATGTGTACTGTCCGTGTCTTCTTTACACAGTAGTTATGAAGATACATGCGAATGAAAAGCAGTTAAGATTCAACAGCCTATCTCGAATACTAGTACGGATGGGTGAGTGTGTATGCATATGTATATGTGGTGCTACGTTGTTGTTTGGGCTTTAACGCGATTTTCAGCCATGATAGCCTCTATACAAGGCGTCCACTATAACTAACTAGTGAAGGAAGAATCCGGGACAATCACTGACCCCAAGGGAAGCTACTGTCATATTACTTTACATACCCACGTTGACTGAGTCTGTGTAGTGCAGACATCACAAACAGGAATTTCAAACGTAGACAACGACAAAAAAAAGACATAACGTCCTTAATATTCAGGGTTTGGTTTATTTTATGTAAACACAACTCTTTGAAAAAGACACACACATTCTCGGTTTTAAAATCATCACAGGACACATCCCAGGTCAAAAAGGTCACCACTAGTAGTTGTCTCTAACAACAACCAGGAAAGCGCATCGGGACTGCTTTACCATTATACATTCTGAGGCGTTTGTTTGAATGGTTGGTGTTTAGCGCATAGCGACACATTAAAGATGTCTCTGTATTATTCGAAACCGTCTTTTAATAAGTGAGGCACGTTTACCAACAAGCTCTTGCGGAATGAGTTGTGCCAACAACACGAAAAAATTGCAACAAAAAGACACCCCCACCCCCTTAGAGAGTTCTACGTTACCAACTGCAAGAGCAGTTTGATGTCATTTCAACTAACCACCCCAAAATTCGCCCGTCAAAAAAATCAACGATGCTTGAGCACATGCTCGAGCCTAATAACTGAAAAAGTAACACCGAAGAATTACAATATGGTCTAGGACCAACATGTCGAGTCCTAGACCAAAACGTTGTTCTCTTTTTTGTATTCATCTGGCATGACCGATTAGGAAGTACAGCCGTATTAAAGCATACTCCGTAGTGGACGGTCCTATTTGTCGAAAACATGGATCATCTGGCCGGTCGCTACTAATTAATTAATAATTTCAATTATTTCCACTGACCCTGCACCTTGAACCCAAGATTAATCTGTCTTCTATTGATGAATTACATAAAATAATTTAGAACACCCTGTTTAGTATCAATCACTGTCATAACAGAACACGTGTGCATTTAACTTTATAAAGAACATTTATGCTAGAAACAACATGTCAGTACTTCCTGGTAAATATTTTTGAAAGTATGTTACTTCTTAGATGCATTCATACACTACCTAATCTCGAGCTTGACATTTTTAATCAAACCTTTCATGAGACGTCTTTTTATGTGTGTCTTTGTTTCTTATTGTTTTGTGCATTAAACAGACATAAACAAACAAAATGACTGTAAAACAGTTTGATGTGCATTTTTAATCAAAAATTTACTTTTTTTTAAATAGCTTGAAATCTAGATTATTCTTAGCCCAAAAAAATGGTTTTCAAATTGCTTGAACATTGAGAAAATTTTAACTTTGGTGTAGAAAGGAAGGAATGGACCCAATTATGTGAATTCTAATCCCAGTTTTGTTATTTGTATGGGATCGTAATCTTGTAAGGTGCTTGTGACATTTGACAGCTCCCGTTAAATAATAGGTGTGCACATTTAACATTTTACGGGGGACTGATGATATATTAATCTGTCACCCAACGGACTAATCAATAAATAATAGCAAGACTAGAGCTGCCACCCTCGAACTGATTGATTTCTCATCATATGTACACTTATTCGAGACCACGATGACAAATGGCTTCGGTACGCTAGTTACGAAGAGTCCCCTAGGGCAAAATATTTTAACAACTCTCTCTCACACACATCCTTTACTTAGCTACACATATAGGTATATCCTCCTTGTATACTGTATATTTCACCAATAGACAAAAGAGAGCATCAAATAGGCTGTTACTTTACAAACTTTAAACAATAAAAATTTGCCGTCAATAATTAATAAAGCATAAAAATACAATAATGCAAAAAAGTTCATCACTAATATGTGATTTACTACGTATACAAAAAGTAGCAGCCACGTCTACTCTCCATTTGGAATTTTCTTACTTTAGCAAAAGGCGATAATCGAAAGAAAGTAAAATAGAAACTTAAGAACTGTATGTAAAAACTGCAGGAAGAAAATATTTAGCAGCAAATCCAATGTCAGATTTAATCATAGGAATGTATTTTTCAATCAGCCCGAGGCATTTGACTCACTAATGCGATTGACAACCACTGTACATGAGCGAAGTGAACACGATCTACAAATCCGTAACTAAGGAACGAAGTTTAATCCTGGGATTTGGAGCTTTACGCTTTCATTTAAGCTAAACTAATTAGACCAGGGTAAGCAGCTGCTCACAAATAAATAATAAAATCATTAGCAATTGCAATGTGCAGTGCTAATACAAACAGAACTAGACCCTCTAACGTGAACAGCAATGTGCAGTGCTAATACAAACAGAACTAGACCCTCTAACGTGAACAGCAATGTGCAGTGCTAATACAAACAGAACTAGACCCTCTAACGTGAACAGCAAGTCCAATATACCATGCCAAATCCGAACTTGAATTTAAAATACTAAACCAGTCTGCGTAGGTGTGTGTGTGTGTGTGTGTGTGTGTGTGTGTGTGTGTGTGTGTGTGTGTGTGTGAGAGAGAGAGAGAGAGAGAGAGAGAGAGAGAGAGAGAGAGAGAGAGAGAGAGAGAGAGAGAGAGAGAGACGCGTATACATAACTGAAATCAAAGACTATCAATTAGGATTTTGTAAACTGATTAGGAATTGTCTAGATACTAAGCATAATTAAAATTACTATTGTAAAATGTCTCGCTTGATTGAATGTAAGAAGAAAAAAATCGCATAATTCACCAAGTTCAGTACAATCAAGATCTACTCATACAATTGCAGTACAATAAAGATTTACGGCTACAAGACAACTTCAGTACAGTCAAGATTTACGGCTACAAGACAAATTCAGTACAATCAAAAAATATGGCTACAAGTTCAGTACAATCAAGAAATATGGCTACCAGGAAAGTTCAGTACAATCAAGAAAAATTGCTACAAGAAAAGTTCAGTACAGTGAAGATCTGAAACTTCATTTCAATCCAGATATATGGTTACATGTTCAGTACAGTATTTTACACATGTATATATAATGCAATCGCGTACAATTCTGCCACAACTGTTGACTGCATTGATCACGATCTGCTGTCATATAATGCACAGGTAAATCGGTGCCTGGGTTTTCTGTTCTTCATTATGCTCCTAACAAACATAATACACACATATCTTACGGTCAATGTATATTGTGTATGCATTTTGAATGGATTTATCTTAAGAGTACGTACGGTACTTTGCTTCTAACTTGGCAAACAAATGACATCTATTGTATCGATTTAAAATGAAAACAATGCTCCTTAATTACGACTGAAAATATAAGAGTCAACAACTGCACAAAAATGCAAATAGCCTGACTTAATATGGTAACGATGCAGTATTTTATAAGCATTTTTTAATTCAACCCGAAGGAAAATACGTCTAAGAATCACATGTACATGGATGATGTTTTTGCTGATTACAAGATTTTACGTGATGTTAATTTCATAATGAATATACATTTTGTTGAGTACTATGCAATTTGAGATTATTGTACTTATGGACAAGTTTATGTACGTTCTAGATGTAAAACTCAACAAAATACAAATATAAAAAATGCTAAACATATGCCAAAATCAAACAAAAAAGCATGCCACACAGATCCTACAAGTAAGTATCTGACATGATTTAGTACATACATGACAATGTATGGATGGATGGATGGATGGATGGATGGATGTATGTATGTATGTATGTATGTATGTATGTATGTATGTATGTATGTATGTATGTATGTATGTATGTATGAGATAAATTTTGGGTATGAAACAGACAGATGATACATCATAAATTTTATGGAACAGACGGTACAAGATACATTTTGGGCTTTAGATATGAAACATGCATACGACATATATACATTTTGGGTATGAACAGACAGACGATGCAAAATATATTATGTTAGTACATCATGAAACACTATGTATGTTTGAGATAAATACCTATCCATGCTAATATTTACATCTACAAGCCTTACACACTGGATGACAATCGTATCGTCGTAAGGTATATTAGTACCCGATGACCCATTAAAAATAAGATACCTCAAATCCGATATTGTTTGTTATTATTTTAACTCCACTTACCTTCTATCAAATACTCCTGACATCTATGAAATGTATTTTAATTTCTACTCTTGTAGAATGATACATCCAGTGACAGTTTCTGTGGAAAAAACACGCACAAAATAGTGAAAAGAATACTCAGGTACACTCATGTAGTCCGTAACGTTGTGCACTCAAACTGACAAGACTAGAAGTAGAGCGTTACACTGTTATTTTGTGCCCACGTCTGCTGCGCGCACCAGTCAGAAAACTCCTCGGCCGTGACTAATAGGTCAAAAATCACTCAGTGTCATTTTTACGCTTGGCGACTAGACGACAAACTAAAAACCCATTCAAACAATGGAGATATATTTTTCCCCTTGACTCCAACTACTGCATAATTACTGATGGTAGGAAGATAATAGAAAAGCCAAAAGTAAATGTTTATACAGCAGTATATATTTCGTCTCGCTTGAATCAACATTGAATTATCCATTTATAGTGGCCAAAGAGAGACGGTTTGATGTTGTTATTTCTACAATGTGTCTTTGTTGTTGAACTAATTCTAGGTAATGTACTTACATGCGAAAAGTTACAAGTTAAAAGCTTTTGACAAAGAAGAAAAGGGTTTTCGGGGTAGACTAAACTGTCCCACTGAAAAGACGGCACAGCATTGTTCATAATTTGGATCCAAATGTAAACAAGGATAAGAAAATTGAAAAGATAGCAAACCTTACAGTGCAATGGCTTTAAACATGTGGAATGAAAATTACAAAATGTTTTCAAAGTCATTCTAGACACCAGTTGAATCATCACCAGTATTATATATATATATATATATATATATATATATATATATATATATATATATATATATATATATATATATATATATATATATATATATATGTGTGTGTGTGTGTGTGTGTGTGTGTGTGTGTGTGTGTGTGTGTGTGTATGTATGTATGTATGTATGTATGTATGTATGTATGTGTGTGTGTGTGTGTGTGTGCGTGCGTGCGTGCGTGCGTGTGTATGTGTATGTATGTATGTATGTATGTATGTATGTTATCAGATTTTTTTTTTAATTTTTATTTTACCGACAGATAGCTATTTCATAAATTGAACGCGTCTAAAGGATACAATTATATATATCTACGTTGGAGTAGGAGTATATTCCACACTAGCAACAAACCACCAAGACAACCCAACAGTAATGTTAAATTGTCAGAAGCCATATTGTGGTGGTTTAAAATTGACGACTGAAGGTAAAAGAAGTTTTCGTGAGGTTAAACTGTACGATGTGATGTACTTGCTTTGACCCTATGAGACGATTTTATTTCCTTACGTATAAAATGTGCGGAATTTTTAACTGCGTTTAATTTTATTATGTAGTTGCATTGGTATGGTCACAAAGCTGAGGATCAAATTTCCCGTCAGTACAAACTCTGTTTAAACACTGGAACGTTATCCAACTTTGCGTCAAGAAAGATACTTAGTCATCGATCATCAATTACTAACACTAGGAGATGAAAGTTCGCTTGCAGACGACGTCATGTTCTCTCTCTCTCTCTCTCTCTCTCTCTCTCTCTCTCTCTCTCTCTCTCTCTCTCTCTCTCTCTCTCTCTCTCTTAAAATTTGTTGCCTTGAGCTTTGTTGGTGGGTTGTGGGTTGCATTGGCGCAAAATCTATGCATTACTATTCTTGCCTGGCCATAAGCTCCAAATCTTTCTAATACAAACAAAGGCTTTTACTCCAGATGAAGTTAATTGCAAAAGTTCACGGACTGAAATTTTCATGAAGATTTCAATAGCTTCAACGGCTTTTCTTCTTAGACGTTTTGATAGAATAAAATTCTTAGTTTTAAGGCTTGGTTTTTCTTAGACGCTTTGATAGAATAAAATTCTTAGTTGAAGACTTTGTTTTTTCTTTAGCTAACGAAAGATATAATCTATACAACATGTGATGTTTAAAACGGGTTGAATTTCATTATCGAATTAATAGTAATAAAGACGTTTCTCCTCATGAAAGCTTACAAAAAAAAAAACAGGGACATTTATTTTACAATGATTCATGATTTAAAACAGCAGGAATTCCAAAATGCAATACTGCTGAAATCAAAACTATAAACGTATAGGTCAATCTGAGTCATCGTTGAATTTATATTACAACAACATAACGAACCAAAAAACCGGAGAAAACAACAAAAATAACTAGAAAGACAAATCTAAATAATCACATTTAAAAAACGGAAAATATTGCCCGCAACTTATGCATTTAAAGCAACGCATGTATATCCATGACATCTTATGTAGTTGTTGGTTGAGCTAGGCCCACGTATATATCCATGACTTCTTATGTAGTGGTTGGTTGAGGTAGGCACACATGTATGGCAGATTTTACTGTATTACTGATGGAAATCCTTTCTGCAAATCATTACTATCGAAACTAACAGTTTCTGATAGTCATTTAATTAGTATAAACTATGTAGTTACTATGCATTAAACATGAAGTGCCTTTTAAAACTTCTGGATCTTTCCGACTGCGAGAATTTAAAACGTTTTAACCAATAGTTATGAATCAAAGTCTTCTAAACGGTCTCTCTCTCTCTCTCTCTCTCTCTCTCTCTCTCTCTCTCTCTCTCTCTCTATATATATATATATATATATATATATATATATATATATATATATATATATATATATATATATATATATATATATATATATATATATATATATATATAACAAAATTAAATATTGCATTAAACAAATCTGGCGGTTAATTTGAAAATTTCGATTCCATTTCATGTCCTATCAAAGTCTGCTGAGTTCCACAACGAGCCAACCATGGGTAAGAATTTCTACGATTCAGATTATTAAAACAAGTTCAGTGCCAACATCATAAAACCTGTCATTATTCGCGACCCTAGCACCTGTCTGAAAAAGATTAGCCATACTCCTGGTTGCTTTAATTATTAAATTCAAATTTAAATAATTGTCTTTCAGTGCTAATAATCTGGTTGGGATAATACAAGGACTGAACATTTATAATGGCACTATCTTAAGTCGAGTTAAAAAATGAAATGAAAGTCTTTAAATCTTGGGTGGGACCATTTTGGTGTTCTTGCCTTTTGGTTTTTAAATTTGGAGCAGATTCCTATTATGCCATTTAATTTCATCCAATCGTCCTACCTAAAGGGAAGGTCAAGGGTTTTGCTATTGCAAGAATAGAATTCGAACATGGCGTATGAAATCATACATAAAAGTGTCGCTTGAAATTTCGTCCTGCTTCAAAACAGAAAATATGCACTCAATTAAACATTAAAACAATTATTTTGCTTTAGGATATTTCAACTAGAAAGACATTCGACGTATTTTCAAATATGTATAAAATTAATTTAATGACTTGGACTGGCACCGTCTTTGATCGCTATATCTCGAAATCCGATCTCGGGAAAATTCGGTAGTTGTCGTCGTAAAGATATGCATTAAAGAGAGAGATCAAGGGTTTCCTTAATCCAGCATTTAGAAAATATCTTGTTCAAACAAGACGAAACAGCATTATGTCTTGTAGAAGACCACAATTATCAACCATTTCACATGCGAACCGAAACTCAACATAAATTACATTCCAGTCTTTGCCCTTAAGTGCCAAAAAGTCCAGATATATAAAATATATTGGGCTGGTGAAAGCTTTTAAATTTTCCTGTTACAAGCATGTCAGTGTATGGGCAATTTTATTAATGACGTGCACACTGAAATGACCACAACAAATGATACTTCGTAATTATTTATTTCTTATCCAGTGGTACAGTTTGGCACGTGTCATTTGCCAACTGTGCTATGTTTTTTTTTTCTTTCTTCTTGTCTCACTTTTATTTTCATAGCATTTGTCTAAAACGTATCCATTCATATTGCAATTTGTCAAGTAATAAGAACACTTTAGATGAAAATCAAGAAGTTCATACAGGAATAAGAAGGAATTGGTACACATTTGGTACAAATGGTATAAATTTACAAGAATGTCAAATTTAAACATGCGGAAAATGCAATTTTTGCATTCTCTGTCTGTATGTACGCAACTGTGAGGAAAACTATATATATATATATGATCAACTTTTGTATCAGTTTAACAAGCAATTGGCCGAGTAAGGTGCTGAGATTACTGATCGCGTATATAATATATCATAATTAATAATTAATTAATTAATAATAATATATAATATATCATAATTAATAATTAATTAATTAATAATAATATATAATATATCATAATTAATAATTAATTAATTAATAATATATAATATATCATAATTAATAATTAATTAATTAATAATAATATATAATATATCATAATTAAATGCTTTTGCTCGTTATCGACACTACAAGTAGAAGATGTATATTGGACAGAAACGTCTCTTTCTGCAGCACATTATCAAAATGAAAAAAGTTGCGTTTACTGTGCTTTACGATACACGTGTGTCTGTTTTGTGTGTCACAATCCTCTCCTGTATCAAGTATAAACTGAGTATAGCATAGTATCATAACGAATAATAACAGAGTAATACATTGAAGCACGCAAAGGGTCTTACTGCGGAGAGAATCGAACATAATTGCTTGAGCCTGAATTGATGGCCACGTTTGCAAGGAAAACAACACAACAGTCTTTGTCAAATAAAGGGTTTTAAACGAACAAAATGAAACCCAAAAAAATCGAATCAATTACTGACAACACTACTTGCACGATTGTTCTTGCTTCACGATCGTATGACTTATCAGCAATACTTTCCTAGCCGCAGACTGGTAGTTCAGACCACACATATGAAAACATTACCAAAACCACTATCTAATATAAAGGATTTATCCTATCTCAAATCACTTAAGAAATATACAAGAAAATATTCTACGAATTTATTATTTTAAAGAATTAGTCCATTTAACGAAACTAATCCGTATAACCATAGAGTCCAGTTATTGCCATAAATGTTATGAGATCTAGTACTGGAAACTGGCTAATTGACGCGTTTGAGAAATATCTCCCCAACACTGACTCGCATTAACTAAACAAATGACTACTAAATATAATCAAGAGATAAGACAACCTTGAAATACAAAATAACACATATCCTATGATGGTTATACCATTTTACCAATAGTTTCGATTGATCTGTTGTTCCACATACACCCGTTTAGTGGAGTTTTAACACGATTTTCAAAAAAAAATTCACTTACGTATAATTGCGTAGCTATTTATAAATGCATACATATTACGTTCTCAAAGAATATGGACTGAAAAATAAAAATGTTTTGTACTATGAACATTCTGCAATTTAAAACACATTTAAAACGTCCATGCATGGCAGTCGAAATGATACCTATCGATAATTGGAACTCTAGTAATCGGAACTTTGTAATGCCTATCTCATATATAACATATTACAGCTGCTTTGCTTTATATTCCTTAGCATGGTTTCGCATCTTTCAAACTTTTAAAGAGAAGTCACTTTTTAAAAGAAATTAGCTTCAGTTTTGGAGTCTGCGCTTTTAGATGGGAAAAATACTAAGTAGTACAGAACGGTAACCCCCAGTATGGTAGAAATTAATTTGCAGTTTCGTATGGAAAAGTGCTATCGACCTCAAGTGTGATGGTAAGCAAACTAAAATTCATACGTTTCCATGGAGACATGTACATGTAAACATTGGCCATGAATATTTCACATCAATCAATCACAATCAACTGTATTTCATAGTTTATCAAACAAACTGTGGATAATTTAGAAATGTATGCGATGCTTCTTAATGCTGCGGAAAATCAGGGTCTATGATATTTGTTCTATTTATAACTGAAACCAAAAGCCAGGTCTCGAATATTCTAAAACATATCATGGAAGGTATTCATTATTAGAAGATGTGTGGGTGTCATTGAGGGGTGGGTGTCATAGAGGGGTGAATATAATAAGCCAACCATATAATCGAGTTCAACGTGTGGACTCCTCAGGACCATATTCTAGTGTATCGTGTAACGGCATCCCTGGGTTTTCGGTGTTAGTAAATGTTTGGGATTGGTATAGGGGTAACTACAGTAAGAAAGACAGCAATCGAATTCAACGTGTGGATCTATTAGGACCACACTCCGGTGGCTCATCTTATGGAACATGTGGAAGCTATGTATCGTTGACGTGACAAAAATCGTAAAAGTAAATTCGTGCAAATTCAGAGTGAAATGGCAATCTTCATGGAACTAATGTAAACACATTAAAGTAATTCTACCTGGTTGTCAGCATCGTTTCAGTGATTTCATCGATTCTTACCTATTTATCAACGAGTTCCCATCTTGATTTATGAATGTCGCTCTTGGTCCGTGTTGGTCTTGGATTCATAAATCCGGGATAGCGATAAAATCAGAATTAACCACGTGAAACGAGGAGCAGAACGTGTATATAATTCGTTTGCTTTTGAAGACCCAGTCCCAAACACTGTGATTGTTCTTGCCAGGTGGCAACCACTGGTATCGAAGGTTTCTAAACAAGTTATTCCTCAGATTTCCCTGGCCTGTAACTTCAATTAGAAAAATAGAATTGTATCATATTCCATCAAGAATAATTGAAACTGTATTTCAAATTTATTTCAACGTCGTGTCGTGACCTTGAATTTATGTTATATGCCTGGTTGGGTGAGTTACGCGGTATTGGCGTATGATTAGAGTGTGTCAACAAAAAGACGAAGGCAAAGACCGGAGATACCTTTGTGATCCAAAATCATTTTGTGATTTTAAACCCTCTTACAAAACATCTCTGGGACAACGCGTCTTCGCCGCGTGAATTTATATTACATGTATTACCTTTCAGCGCTGTGATGTTTTAGCATCAAGGAGTTTATCATGCCGCATACATGTGACATGGTGTCCCACCCTGTCACATTATCTTGACACAGGCCGACCAATCCTAACATGAACCTATTAATGATATGCACCAAGTGATGCAGCTGTTAGCATCATTTGTAAAAGTCTTTAGTATGGTTCGAACCCTCGACCTCCTGCATCCGAGGTTGACTCTCTAACTACTAGGTCGCTGGAGCGACGCACGCACGCACGCACGCACGCACGCACGCACGCACACACACACACACACACACACACACACACACACACACACACACACACATACATACATACATACATACATACATACATACATACATACATACATACATACATACATACATACATACATACATACATACATACATAACCACATAACGGTGATCGATTTAGACCACTCGGACACTCGTGGCACCCGATATATTTCGTGGTACATTATTTTTGTTGTGAAAAATTCAATAAATGAGTACATGTATAATGCATTCAACACACTTCAATTGATTTTATATACCATCAATTTCAATCTTAGTCAAGCTGTTGTGGTTTTGAGTTTTAATTAACAAAATCGAAATTCTGTTAGGCTGATACATCAATGTAATGAATGTAAACAATAAAAATTCCAATCCAGAGACAACTTTACTTTCAATACATTTGTCACTGTCAATAAAATTTTGCATTGAAATTCAATATATTACAGTCTTTTGTTCACAGGAATAATTACATAATTCACTTCGAACTACATCGGGAAGTGAAACATAGATCGTCTGTGGGCGACCCGTTTGGGATTGTCGCCAGTAGGTTAAGTACATGGTTTTGTGCTGTTTCTAAATGTGCTCGCCAATAGAGTGGATCAAGCAGCAAAAAAAAAAAAAAAAAATACCACCTACAACACACGATATGCTCTGTCTTCTTACCTATTCTCTTCCATCAATGGTAGTATGAAATTCTCAACACCAGAACAAGGTTCTTGACGATTCTCAAAAAAGGTATTCATGTTAGGGACAGAAGAAGCACGCAAAGGTTGTTCTCGAGTCTACTAGATAAATATCATCTTTTGTTTTATTAAAACGGAAGGTACATATCACTGTTAATGACTTTAACGTGTAAAGTTTCTTGAAATGTTGGTCGGGTTTTTAAATCTTTTAATGTTTGCGAGTTGACATGGACATTCAAAGTTGTTTATTTTACTGAATGAGAAACAACCATGAGACAATCGCCCAAGTGCAGCAATAGTCAACTAGAAACCGCTGCGAAATTTTATTGTTCGCACATTTTTCTCTGTAACTCAATCAGTTTGCTTCCCTTCCCACCCATCCTATTCATCGCAACGTCTTCCATGTGGGAAAGATTACAAGTGGACTTCGAGAAACCACCCTCAGTCATTTCTAAGGTTATATAAAAGGATGTTACAAGAGTTCTTCGTTATTGTGTGCATGCAAGCACAAAAGTTAGCACGGATATGCTTGTCTCAAAGATTAAGCCATGCATGTCCAAGTACATACTTTCACATGGTGAAACTGCGAATGGCTCATTAAATCAGGTATGGTTCCTTAGATCGTACAATCCTACTTGGATAACTGTGGCAATTCTAGAGCTAATACATGGAACACAGCTCCGACCTCCGTGGGAAGAGCGCTTTTATTGGTCCAAACCAATCCGGCAGCAATGCCGGTTCCGCTTGTGAATCTGAATAACTTTGTGCCGATAGCATGGCCTCGAGCCGGCGACAAAAAAAAAAAAAACGGACAGGCAGGATTTAGCGTTGACTATGTGTTAGCAGACAGATATAAAGCTTTTAATATGTTATGTTTGTTTTTTATGGTTTAACGCCATTTTTCAGCACAATATAGGCTATACATGGCGGCCAGTATTATTGGTGGAGGAAGAACCCGGACAAACCCCGGAAAGAACAACCGACCCACGAGAAGCTACTGGCAAGCTTTCTCACATAACTACATTTGCCGAATCTTAGACTCGAACACACGCAGACAGAGGTGAGATGGCAGTGGTCCGTAACGGACAGCGCTTTAGACCACTCGGCCACTCGGGGCCCCTTTTCAATATGTTAAACACTGGTGTGTGTTTAAAATTTCCACATTATGTTAATGACTGGTGTATCAACACGAAAAAAGTATTCAAACATTACATATTACTATTGAATTTTAAATAATGGTGAATATTACGGTCATTTGAATATAAAATTATATAACGTACTCGCAAAAGTCTTGAAGGTAAAAAAAAAAATTTAAATCAATGACACACACTGTTTGGGTTTCGCTCAAGTACACAGTGGTCATTTAAACCCCAGGTCAAATTGTTTATTTGTCTGTGTGACCAGCGTATATGTCTCGTGTTCAACTAAGTGATGGTAGTTTTCTGTTCTTACCTGATTCAAATTCTATTTTACACTATGGAAGTAACTAAGATAATGAGAAGGAATCAAACGTTTAAAATATCTGAATAAAGAAAACAATTATTTTCTGAGTCTATGCTGTTTTGATATAATATCACAATTTCACATTTTAAGAATATAGTGCCATACAATTTCATAATAATTTTATCTAGTGATGTAGAATACAATTCTTTGAATTACAGCAAATGAAGATACAAATTATCATCTTAATTCCGTCGAAGTAGCTAGCAGGTAACGCATAAAGGCACAATTCTTCAAATTTGCAGTCTTAAGTATAATTTTGGAGCAGACTGGTTTTATTGTATTGCAGACTGGTTTTGTTGTATTGTAAGAGATAATATTCTAAAAACTAGAGTCAAGTACAGGAAGTTCAATTAGAGATCAACCCTTTCTGCTTCAGATAGTAATTTCGAATTTACTTAAAGAGCACAATAGTCGATCCTAGCCCTTAGAATTAGATAAAGTGCAGCAATTTCAAACTGGAAATAGGATTACTGTACGGAAGATAGAACAACTATGCTTTCAGTACACAAGACAAATTTGTGTTCGGGTAACTGTTATAGACTGAAAAAGGCAAAGATGCTTTCGATGAAGTGATCCAGAAAATTTGTTAAAAAGTAGAAGACTGGAAGTTGTGTGCATGCGTTGTTTTTCCGCTAAAATTACCAAACAAGACTTTGTGTCGTTTCTCCTACAACATATTGTTATTAAGAAAGATCGCATAGTCTTGCCGGTGAAGAATTAAAAAGAATAAAGGTGCACTCGTTTCGCTAATATGAACCAGTAGGCGCCTGCAACAGTTAAAATAAGTCTGTATTTTAGACTTGTCTTGAAATTTTCATACTGCTTTCAAAATTTTGTGAACTAAGTTAGTGAACATGGTATTAGACTTTTGGGAAAGAGGAGCGAAGATCCATGGTGGATTCGAGTAAAAATAGTTTTCTTTAATGCGAAAAATGTATATAACGCTGGCCAGTTTGCCTGCGTAATATATTACAACCATATGAACTTGAACTATGTAACAAAAAAAAGTGTAAAAACAAAAAAAAATAAAGAAAAAATAAATTAAAAAAATATCAGGATCCAAACATCTTAAGAAAATATCGGAGCTTTAAATAAAGAAAGTAAATGTCAGCGATAGATTAAACTTCTTCATATATATTGGGCTACAATTAACGAATAGTGAAATATAAGGTACACCATTTATAATGCCATTACTGACTGCACTAAATTACACTCCAAACGGAATACAAATAATGCCTTAATCTTTTAACAATAATAACTTTCTATCTCAATATGGCATTCATATTTGGTACAAAATATCTAGTTTATCCATCATGAAATAGTAATTTTATCGGATTGTACAGATTATTTAAACTTATTTCTATGAGCTAACATGCCTCTTCTATTTCTACGAGCTAACATGCCTCTTCTATTTCTATGAGCTAACATGCCTCTTCTATTTCTATGAGCTAACATGCCTCTTCTATTTCTATGAGCTAACATGCCTCTACTATTTCTATAAGTTAACATGAATCTACTCTTTATATGAGTCAATATGATTGTACTATTTCTATGAGCTAACATGCCTCTTCTATTTCTATGAGCTAACATGCCTCTTCTATTTCTATGAACTAACATGCCTCTACTATTTATATGAGCTAACATGCCTCTACTATTTCTAGAAGTTAACATGAATCTACTCTTTCTATGAGTCAATATAGTTCTATTATTTCTATGAGCTAACATGCCTCTTCTATTTACATGAGATAACATGCCTCTACTATTTATATGAGCTAGCATGCCTCTTCTATTTCTATGAGTCAATATAATTCTATTATTTCTATGAGCTAACATGCCTCTTCTATTTACATGAGCTAACATACCTCTACTATTTATATGAGCTAACATGCCTCTGCTATTTCAATGAGCTAACATGCCTCTAATATTTCTATATAAGTTAACGTGCCTCTTCTCTTTCTATGAGTCAATATAATTCTATTATTTCTATGAGCTAACATGCCTCTTCTATTTCTATGAGCTAACATGCCTCTTCTATTTAGAACACACTTTATTATTATTTATGTCCTTCTAACTTCCAGAAGAACTGTTCATCATTCATAGATGGGGTTTTCTTTGTTACCTGAGATCACTCTATGATAAATGGAACACGTTCAACTTTGACAAAAGTAGACAACATAAAACCACACAATGGCGTCACAGCTGTCAAATTCAGAACAACAAAGAAAGCAGACTACAATACCTCACCCTAAGACTACACTTTAAAAAATACATAAATAACCAAACAAAAATTATACAGTTTTAGAAGAATAGTTCTCAGATCACGAATAGTTAATTATTTTTTAATGTTATTGTGTGTGTGTGTGTGTGTGTGTGTGTGTGTGTGTGTGTGTGTGTGTGTGTGTGTGTGTGAGTTCAAAGAGCAAAGGAAACGAATTCTCGTTGCAAACTTTCTCCTATTCTAAATTAAGGACGATAAACGTTCTTTTTAGCAAATCGTAAGCTAATAAATGCTCCACGTTTTAGACGCACTACTATAACTTCAAATTCTTCTTGAATGTTTTTTTCCCTGTCTTGGCTTTTTCTAAAACAAATCAATATCTTTAGTTATGCCAAGTCTTACTCCAAAGAGACTGAAGTAATTAGATGGCAAGAATGAATTATATGTGTCAGTTGTACCGCTTTTTTAATATCTTTCTGGAATTCCATATAATATTTAAAACGTAAAAAGGACATTCTTCATTTAAACTTCCCGACATTTTCGTTTGTTTTGCTTTATTGCTTGGTTTTTGTATTTACTTTTTTGGGAGAATCGGATGGTTTTCTTAAATTGGTGTGTGTGTGTGTGTGTGTGTGTGTGTGTGTGTGTGTGTGTGTGTGTGTGTGTAAATTTGTGTGTTCTAAAATAGTCCTCATATTTTCCTACTACTAAACACTCAATGTTGGTTTGTATCAACTGAAAATCGTTTTAAGTGTGCTTAAGTCTGTCATTTGTATATTGTTTTAAAAACATCAATTTATCTTGTTCGGTTGTGACCATAAAGTCGTAATTTAAAAGTAATCTCCACTTCTCTAATTATTCCATTATAGTCCTGTTTTTTAATTTATCATGCATCCTTTACATTTACTTTTTTAATTTATCATGCATCCTTTACATTTACTTTTTTAATTTATCATGCATCCTTTACATTTACTTTTTTAATTTATCATGCATCCTTTACATTTACTTTTTTAATTTATCATGCATCCTTTACATTTACTATTTTAATTTATCATGCATCCTTTACATTTACTTTTTTAATTTATCATGCATCCTTTACATTTACTTTTATAATTTATCATGCATCCTTTACATTTACTATTTTAATTTATCATGCATCCTTTACATTTACTTTTTTAATTTATCATGCATCCTTTACATTTACTTTTTTAATTTATCATGCATCCTTTACATTTACTTTTTTAATTTATCATGCATCCTTTACATTTACTTTTTTAATTTATCATGCATCCTTTATATTTACTTTTTTAATTTATCATGCATCCTTTACATTTACTTTTATAATTTATCATGCATCCTTTACATTTACTTTTTTAATTTATCATGCATCCTTTACATTTACTATTTTAATTTATCATGCATCCTTTACATTTACTTTTTTAATTTATCATGCATCCTTTACATTTACTTTTATAATTTATCATGCATCCTTTACATTTACTATTTTAATTTATCATGCATCCTTTACATTTACTTTTATAATTTATCATGCATCCTTTACATTTACTATTTTAATTTATCATGCATCCTTTACATTTACTTTTTTAATTTATCATGCATCCTTTACATTTACTTTTATAATTTATCATGCATCCTTTACATTTACTTTTTTAATTTATCATGCATACTTTACATTTACTTTTTTAATTTATCATGCATCCTTTACATTTACTATTTTAATTTATCATGCATCCTTTACATTTACTTTTTTAATTTATCATGCATCCTTTACATTTACTTTTTTAATTTATCATGCGTACTTTACATTTACTTTTTTAATTTATCATGCATCCTTTACATTTACTTTTTTAATTTATCATGCATCCTTTACATTTACTTTTTTAATTTATCATGCGTACTTTACATTTACTTTTTTAATTTATCATGCATCCTTTACATTTACTTTTTTAATTTATCATGCATCCTTTACATTTACTTTTTTAATTTATCATGCATCCTTTACATTTACTTTTTTAATTTATCATGCATCCTTTACATTTACTATTTTAATTTATCATGCGTACTTTACATTTACTTTTTTAATTTATCATGCATCCTTTACATTTACTTTTTTAATTTATCATGCGTACTTTACATTTACTTTTTTAATTTATCATGCGTACTTTACATTTACTTTTTTAATTTATCATGCATCCTTTACATTTACTTTTTTAATTTATCATGCATCCTTTACATTTACTTTTTTAATTTATCATGCATCCTTTACATTTACTTTTTTAATTTATCATGCATCCTTTACATTTACTTTTTTAATTTATCATGCATCCTTTACATTTACTATTTTAATTTATCATGCATCCTTTACATTTACTTTTTTAATTTATCATGCATCCTTTACATTTACTTTTTTAACTTATCATGCATCCTTTACATTTACTTTTTTAATTTATCATGCATCCTTTACATTTACTTGTGAACACGGAAAGCAGGAATTGTATCTCATTTTTTGTGAATAACTAACAGTATTGCTTCTTTTATATTGCCTTTGCAAATATAAATCGATTTTTTTTTACAATTTTTTTTCAATTTGCCATTTTCCCATCAAAAATATAACATATTAGTTACATTCATTGTATAAAAATTAAACGGTAAGTGTATGGACCACGTGTTATCCTCCAACAATGGCCTCTTATCCTGTAGGCAAAAATTAATGTGAATTTTGTGTTAAAGAGTTCAGGAAAGTTTTTTTAGCGGATGATAATAATACGGTGCGAAAGACACTTCCACGAATACTTTCTACTGCACGAATAATGTTTGTCAATGCATTCATATATTAAATTACATCTCAATCGACAACTTAATGAGAAAATATCAAAATGAGATATATCATTGATTGCTGGTCTCCCGACAATTATTTCAGAGCGCGTTTTTATCGGTGGACAAATCCACAAATCCAGTAATTTGAGAAGCGATATAAATGACAAGTTGTGCATAATTACAGTCTTTGAATGACGGAAAAAATTTAGTAACGGAGCGTTTATCAGCTGGTCGATTATTTTTATGTAAAACCCTCTCTCTTATAAATGGAATTAATGACTTTTTCTGACGAGATAATTTTCAATCTAGGACTTCGTGTACTTTCCTCAGCCGTCTGTTTAAATCAATCATTAAATCAGTTTAATTGAATTCCCGCTAAACAAATATGTCAGTGGCACAAAGAAAACTTTTTATCTAAATACGAGCAAAACAAGAAGCAAACAAAGTGTATATATCAATATATTGTCACGTGACGTATTGCAAGACGTGTGTGTGTGTGTGTGTGTGTGTGTGTGTGTGTGTGTGTGTGTGTGCTTTCCTTCAACATCTGTTCTATACAAATAAAAAAAATCACACACTTCTATGTGCTCACAAAATGAAATTTGACTATTGTTACCTTACCAACTCTACGACTCCATTAATATATCCCTCGTCTTGTCCGACTATATGTCTCTGTCCATCTTATCTCTATCTCTGAGACAAAATAGAGTAACCATATTTGACCTTTACTGTCAAGACTTAAATAATATTTGCGAATAACGTCAAGGTAAAATTTGATTGTTTGATCATTGAAATATTAAGCATTGATCACAAAGACAATGAAAGAGATTTCCACTGTTGTCCTAGCCAAGGTAGCATATATAATAACAATGAATAAAACAATATATTTATACTTACATATATAATAACAATGAATAAAACAATATATTTATGCTTACGAGTCCCGTATGTTTTCTATACAAACATATACAATATAGAGTTTGACCGTTACACTGGATAAACGTTACGATTGACGGGAATTTGCCGATAATCACTTGAAAATAAGGTGAATGGCGATGTTTGGCACACTGGCTCCTGTTTATTTTTTAACTTATGGTTATCATATAATTGTTTTACCTGTGAATATTTAGTAATTAATTTTTTTACATAGTCGGTACACTTTATCTATAGTGTGTGCAGTTTAATATTAATTATATTATAACGTATCGCTTTTTGTGATTATGATTGGTCCAAAGAAGCCAATGAAATTCTTGCACATTCTATTTCATGAATGGCCGAGATCGTGGGAAAATATCATTACTCCGCCTACTGGAACTTTTTGTTTTTACTATTACTATTACATTTTGGAGGCCATTTTTTCCAATCGATTGTGTAACGAGAATTGTGGCAAAAAGTCACGTCTCTCTGAATATTGCCTATTTACCCTTACATGGTCTCGTTTACGTCATGTATAAATTATCATGCGTTGAAAAATGACGTTAAGCCCCTAACAACAACAACAAATACAATTAAAGGAATTGGTTAATTGATAGAGTGCGTGTGAAATGGGCATTGAATACTAAAGATATGCTATTTAATATAAACTATATAGAACATTATTTTAACCGCCCCTCTCCCTCCGAATTATTGACACAATATGTTCCAATTTTGTAACTAATCATAACATGATTCATTAGCTTGGGAGTCAATTAGTTCGATGGCCATTACTGTCATCGATGCGGCCAAATGTAACATTTAACGGACTACTGACACACAATAAAACACATTTTACAATACATACTTCACATCTGCAATGACCACTGGCCGGAAATGACCTTGATGGCGATAACTGATATCCACTTATCTTGTTATTAAACACAGAGGCCTGTCTTCTGGGATTATTCTTACTCTCTTCGACCTTTCTCGTCTGACTTTCAAATTAGTCATAACTGGTCATCGCGCACTTGAGATTTCTCGCATTCGTGAACAAGTCACAAAAGATGTGGTTTACGTAAAACATGCCTCAAAAGAAAATAAAAAATTTAAGGGTCTTAGGTTAATCAGGTATAAATAGTTTAAATAACCCCCCTGTGCAGGTCGGTCGATAAAGATCACTACTAGATCAATCGACGAGCAAACCAATACAAAGCTGGCTCTAACCCTCAGCAGGTTAGTACCAGATACCGTCTTCACCGTATAAACTGTAGGAGAATTGTTAGTCAAAATTGATATATTGACAATCACTCTTGGTATTTGTTATGATACTCATTATAAATTTCTAAGGTCGAAAGTCGTACTCAGAGGATGAATGCATACATTGACATTCATCCTGTGACAAATATATGTTTCTATTGAAGGACATATCTAGCAGATAACCCTTGTGGCGAGGAAAAAGTTAAACTGTTAGCAATAAAAAGAAAAGAAAGTTGTAAGGAATTAATGTCAGATTTTGATTCTGACGATGAAGAGTAAATATACAGCAGAGTTAATTCGAAGAGAACGTCTATTATCCCGACTCCTCTCTCTCTCTCTCTCTCTCTCTCTCTCTCTCTCTCTCTCTCTCTCTCTCTCTCTCTCTCTCTCTCTCTCTCTCTCTCTCTCTCTCTCTCTATTAATGCCAGCTGCTTCTTCAATTTTGGATTGATAAAAAGCAGTTTAGTAACTCTTAACTAGTGCAGTCTATGTTGAGAAGGATGACTTGAATGACACAGATGGGCGCTATTTAACATCAGTGTTTGAAGATTGTGTAAAAATACACCCAAATCAAAACAAGTGGGAACAGAACATTTTTTTTTAAATGCACTAATTAACGCTCGTTATTCTTTTGGGTAATCTGTGTAATAATCTTGTAATTATAATCTGTATTATAGTATTGTAATTATAATCGTGTACAGTGTGCACTAACGAGAACGTACTGTCAAACACAATGTAGAATCTATTTAGAAGGGTTCAACGGGGACAAACATGTTGGAAGCTTTGTGGAGGCCAAATATTTAGAAACAAGAGTCGATTTCGAAACATACCTATTCAACATTATATTTTAAGAATAAAGAACACTTGATATAATGCAAATATGACAGAGGTATCAATATAGTTATATACATATTGGAAAGATCAATACACCTTGAAAAATAATTCTTACCTTACATCAAAGAGCCAGTCAAACGAATATGAGCGAACTTAGGAAAATAAAACGTGTCCAGTCCCTTAAACCCACACCAATGTCTGCAAATTAAATTCTCACAGAGTAATATATAATTACAACCTGGCTCCAAATCTGTTAGACGACAAAACAATTAACCATATATGGTACCAAAATGAAACTCAATTAAGCCTTATCGACAACTGACTAATAACTTGTATTGTTGATTAAAGGCGTAGTAAGTACATTTAGTTTTACACGCTTAATTAAATTCGTTAAGCCTTATTCGTCCGTACTAAATTGAATTAATTGTAATTAATTCAGTGTGTGTGTGTGTGTGTGTGTGTGTGTGAGAGAGAGAGAGAGAGAGAGAGAGAGAGAGAGAGAGAGAGAGAGAGAGAGAATTGCGTCGTTTGCAAAAACGACTAAATAGTAATATTGTCTTCATTAGTTTACTTTTTAAAAGTATTAGGTTACTTCGTAAAAGTATTAAATTACTTCATAAAAGTATTAGGTTACTTCATAAAAAGTATTAGGTTTCTTCATAAAAGTATTAGGTTACTTCATAAAAGTATTGGGTTACTTCATAAAAGTATTAGGTTACTTCATAAAAGTATTAGATTACTTCATAAAAGTATTAGGTTACTTCATAAAAGTATTAGGTTTCTTCATAAAAGTATTAGGTTACTTCATAAAAGTATTAGGTTATGAAATACTTCATAAAAGTATTAGGTTACTTCATAAAAGTATTAGGTTTCTTCATAAAAGTATTAGGTTACTTCATAAAAGTATTAGGTTATGAAATACTTCATAAAAGTATTAGGTTACTTCATAAAAAAAATATAAGTACATCATATCATAAACATTATCACCTTAGACTGAATATATCACAAATAGAATATTTATTTCATAAACTTCGAACTGTGTAGTACGGTTGATAACAAAACATTTTTTCTTTCTTCTGGTATATTTAATTTCCTAATGACAAACTACCCTACGACTTACATGCGTTTGATTGGGTTATTCGCCCCTGACTATGTAGTCCCCCAGTTTAAACAGCACGGAAATAAAATAAAAGCCGTAGAAAATCTGTTGTTGAATGATCAGACAAATTACCTTAACATAATTAAGGTAGCACGTGTGGCTTGTATGCCATTGTAATACGGAATTTATTTTTGCATTTAAATAGAATGCATTAAATTCAACTTTAATTAATTTAGTTTAATCATTGCTGTGAAACTGGGGGGGGGGGGGGCTACCTAGTCTGTGGCGAACAACTTAATCTCAGTCTAAGGTGATAAGGTCTTTGAACTCTTTGTCCTTAAAAATCGCCCTTTCAATCACATAGTAGGACTCTCTCTCTCTCTCTCTCTCTCTCTCTCTCTCTCTCTCTCTCTCTCTCTCTCTCTCTCTCTCTCTCTCTCTCTCTCTCTCTCTCTCTCTCAGCAAGTAAAGATAAAGCCACAAACAAGCACATAACACCGCACGTACAAGCACAGGCATGCTTAGAATTAAAAAAAATATTGAGCCAAAAATAGTGCTGAAAAAGTTTTGAAAATTTGGTAGTATCCTACCTAAAGAAATAAATAAATACAATTGTACAAATTGTAATTCCATGACCTATGTATATATCTTTTAAAAATAGAAATCGGAGAAGAACATAAGCTCCGTTACACGCACACACACACACACACACACACACACATTCAATTAAATTCATTATTAATGTCCTCTCAAAACGTTTTCGAAATAACGTTGATATGCTACCCTGCATGTCGAAACTTGATTTCATCTGGCATTTTAGAAGAGGAATAAAATTTGATTACTGAAAATCTTTGTAAAAAATGTCTTCCTTTGAAGGACGTTAAGTTGAAAATGAAATCATAACAGAAATAATACAGTCTTATTGCTTTTCTTTTGGTACAAAATGTTTAAATTATAGTCACGAGAGGACACGTCTAAATTCTGGAACCGTATTCATTTACTCTAAACTCGATTGCTACGGATGATCTCTGAATACAGACTATAACATTATATGTTTAATTGGAATACCTGCTTTATCTATCAATCTAAACAGAAACGTGAAAACTCGACCTGTATGAGGTACTGGATGACCGGATAATTACCCCAACTGAACTGAATCCTGTCCATCTCGTCGCAATCGGAAAAATCATTTTCGTTTTATAAAGATAGAATGTGCCCTGAGTCCGCCATTTTGAATTTCAGTCCTGAGAACGAACCTATCATGCAACAACGTCACTATTAATTTTAAATTGAAAACTATTTTAAGTTAGCAATACATTTCTTAGCTTGACTTTTCTTAACACGAGGGCGTTCTTCAGATAGTATGTTCTTTTGATAGAGTGACAGGTGTAAGGTAATGATGTTTGCATTTGCAACAATCACAATCGTGAGAATGTTGGCGTACGTCTAGGTTATTTTCGTGAACTTTGGGTGAAATTTCTTTGGATACAGCGCTTGTGGAAACTGGACCTGATCTAAGTACACGGCTAATCAAAATGGTCATCCCATATGGTCGAAAACTCAGTCTGAATTAGTATAAATGATAACGGTTATTAAAATGAAGAAAACGAATTTTGTCAGACTGGACAATACCGGAAAGTGCAATAAATGAAGAAGAAAATATATTAAAAGTATTTTTGAAAGAAATTATAGACGTGAAATGACCAAGCGGAGCTAGCATTTTTTTGGGATAGGTGCACATCTGAAGCGAGGTTAATCGGTTTGTTCTGTAACCCAACTTACAGCCTCGATTTGTACACCAAAAATTAATGGAATTCAACTTTTTTTTAAAAACAATACTAAGATATATTAAAACCATTAAAAATAGCCAGTATTACCAGTCAGGAAAAATCTGTGATTTATTTAGTCAACATACGTTCAGGGGAAAACTAGTAAACTGTGTACCATTTTTTTCTTGTGTGATGTTTTGTTGTTATTTTCTTCCAAAGATCGGGAAGCAGTCCGTCTTATGCATCCTGTCTTTTTCTGATTTCAATTTAAATAAATCTAAAGTAATAATAATAATAATAATAATAATAATAATAATAATAATAATAATAATAATAATAATAATAATGATAATAATAATAATAATAAAAAAATAATAATAATAATAGTGAGGACTTTGTATAGCGCCTAATCTTTCGAAGCTCTAAGCGCTTTACACCATGAATAATGATATGACTACACTACAGAAAAAAAATGACAAAAACATTGAAATTGGAAAACATAAAAACATGCTGAAAACATATAAGATACAAAACATGATTAGGTCGCTAAGTTTGTCCCTGCAGTCGAAACAGGTGAGTCTTAAGAGCACTCTTAAAAGGGACTACTATGTCTTTGTGTCTAATTTCAATGGGCAATTCGTTCCACGTCGCCGGGACCTGGTGTGCAAACGAACATTGTCCATATGACTTTGTTTTCACTTTGGGAACATTGAGTGTACGATTATCAGAAGAAGAGCGTAAGGATCTAGCTGGTGTATACACATGGGTGAGGCTAGATAGGTATGTTGGACTGGAGTCTGTCATTGATACATAGCACAGAGAACAGATTTTGTGTTTGATTCTGTATCGAATTGATAGCCAGTGTAGGGTACAGAGCAGTGGTGAGGTGTGCTCTGATCGAGGTACTCTAAAGATGATCCGTGCAGCTGTTATTTGAACTTTTTGAAGATTCTGGAGTAAATATTGTGACGAACCAGACAGAATTGAGTTACAATAGTCCAGTCTTGAAGGTACTAATAAACACACAAGTGTTTTAGTGGCATCAACTGAAAGATATTTACGAATGGAACTGATGCGTCTCAATTTAAAATATGCAGCCTTGCATATGTTCATGACATGTTGATGCAATGTGAGAGTACTGTCTAGAGTAACGCCCAGGTTCCGTACTGACTGTGAGAATTTAATGTTGTTGTTGTTGATATTTATTGTCTGAGGTAAAGGATGTGAATGAGAAAGTCTTTGTGTTGTGATCAGAATAGCCTCAGTTTTATCATCCATTCATCTGCAGCTTGTTACATGTCATCCATGATTTCACATCAGAAATGCACTTCTCTACTCCATGGATGGTAGCATCAACTTCAGTTGCGTGGCTAGACTTGTATATCTGGGTGTCATCAGCATACAATTAGTGCGACACTGGGTGATGATCCATGACACTTGAGAGCGACTGAGTATACAGAATGAAGAGAACATGTCCAAGAACGGATGGAACACCACAGCATACGTCAACTCGGCTGAAGTGTATTCCATTTGCAGATATAATTTGTAATTTTAATAAGTAGCCAGTCCATAATAAAGAAATATATCGCACTTAATCGTACACAAATATACCTGTTTCATTTCTTGCTAGAAAAACTACGTTGAAAATACAACCAAATCAAAGGTGTCACATAGGATTCGAATTATTATTAATATGTTGATAAACTTTTGATACACATAAAGTTACTGACCACAATAGGACTTCGATTTGGCCTAATGCGATGCAGACACCTATTTATCTGACGATAATATCAGCTCCCTAGCTCTTTGTTGTCACACACGAAACATTGTGCTTTGTGTTTTTTAAGGTCTAACAGCAACCTCACGAGGAAGCGAAATATAAAAAGCGCGACGCTGGCTTGATGGCGACGTTTCAGAGATAGTATTCGTTGTCAACTGAAGATTTCTTGAAAGCACCAGAACCTCAAATGGTCTCTTTAATTAACTGAAGACCACACATTTACCAAACATGCATGATTCGTCTTGCTTCATATCCGTTTAAATATACAGTACGCTTTTCTAAGCCTTAGCTCAATATTTCGTGCCATGAATAACAAAAAACATGACCCAACGCCTAATACACAAGAATTTTATCTGCAATGACCAAACAAGTACGCGTGAGAATATAACGAGAATTTCTATGCTAAGAAACGGGTCCAGTTAACAAAACTAATATATGTTAATTAAATATATGTTAATTATTCTGGTTGAGATATAAAATCGCAGCAGGACATAATCACCAACGTTTAACATAGCGCTTTGAAAGACACACAGCTCGTACCGAAAGGTTGTTACAATTCGACACATTTACTGATGACGTCATACATGATTTAACATTATTTAAACTGAATGCAAGGAAAGAAACGTGGAAAAAAACTATATCTGGTATAGTGCTCACTTCCCTAATATCATCTAACATTTTTTAATCATAATTTTTTTAAAACATACTTTAAATTATTTTTAATTACTGTTCTAGCGAATAGGTTTTAACAAAAAGTATTCATGTCCAATTGAAATCTTTAGTGACAAAATAAAAAATACGCCCACCGTGGGACTTGAACCCACGACCCTCAGATTAAAAGTCTGATGCTCTACCGACTGAGCTAGGCGGGCTACTCATACGTGTGTGATCAAAATTTTGCTCGGAGACTTACTTTGTGTCAGTAATTTGTCTCGATATAATATACAGCTGGTTTTTCATTGGCTGTTTACATCTGATATATTTATAGCACACAGAACCTCTCTGATAACAGTTAACAAAGCCTTATCGATAGGTAGTGGGTAGCTACGCACGGAAGAATGTTTTTGTGGGCTTCACGCCATTTTTAGACACTATAAACCATAATACAGCAAGTTGAGTTTATATGTCTAAAGATATTTTGCCATTACAATTTTGTTGACTATTGTTTAAATTAGGAAATAAAAATTGAGTAAGTATAGCATTGTATCTTCTGAATTGCTAGATTATAATGCTCAAAGATGGGGTACGTTATTAGGCTCATAACATTTGTGATTACGTCTTCGCTTCAGTAACACCCTCAACTTCATAAATGTACTCAAATGTATATGTGCATATACTGCCATCATTCTATCGGAACATAAAAGTAGATGAGTTTAATTATTGTCTAAATTCTTGAAACCGATCATCGAAATAAGAGCCATATATTGTGATGTAGATTTATAGGAGAAATAGATTACTATATGTACATTGTACCTACATTGTTATTTAATTCAAAATCACTGACAATGAGATATGCAAATCTACAATACTACATGAAATATATATGATCACAAACACTGTACTGATATTTCATTCCACTCCACTTTCACGATAATATACAAATATATAATACTGTCCCCCGTGGTCTGATTCCATCGTACTTTAGCTGGTTATACCAATCGCTTGTGGGCTTGTGTTCAACTATATATTTGATGTTGACATGCCAATCGCTTCTGGGGATAATGTTCAACCATACAATTCATTGTGACAATTTTCGACTCTGCTATCTATCGGGGTTAAAATTTCACTTTTTGGGGGTTTTCGACTTTTGTTATTTTTTTTTATTTATTCCTGACGGTTTTTATTCTGGAACACCTGCTGAAATAGCAGCTTCAGTCGTAAATCTGAATGCAAAACCGTCGTACTGTACAAGGTAATATTATAGTACTCTATAACGGTACTCATTAGGAACAATTTCGGCTATGTCTGCGAGACAAAAGAATTATTCGGATCCATGCCGGTGCAGTAATTTACAGTAAAGTCAAGCATTTTGTTCCCGGTTATTTTCTTCACATAAAAGAAACCAAATCTATTCTGATTGCTACGGCTATTTATATGATTGGATTGACTGTATCACTGGCAAAGTGAGAACAAAAATAGTTCGATCACTGATAATATCTCAGTCAATCCTTGTTTAGTAAATAACCGAAGTAGTTCGAATGTCTGCTATCGACATACTATTTCAATGATTGACCTCGAAGTTACGAATGTCTTTAACGAATGTACGAAAACTCCCGAGTAATCTATTTCAAATATTTTTTTTTCATTTCTCTTCATGACATAGTAACTCTAAAAAAATTATTATTTGAACAAACTAATCGAATATGTCACAGATTAATTGTGATTGTTACAAATAAAAAGGTCATCCTAACAGTTGTCTTTCTTTTATAATCAATATACTACATAGCTAATATTTATCTGTGATTTTAGATCTTTTAAGATCATTATTACTTGAAGGCAAACATGTTTACAGATGTTGAATTCATGGTCTGGTTATTTTCAGAAATCAAGAGTATTCTAGAAGCAAGTTTTGTATGAATTTGATGGGAAAGAAACACAACTCGTCACTCTTAGGTTGCGTCTTAGCTTTATAAATTATAAATGTTGTTTACATTGAGAATTAATCATTCTATATCTTATCATAGGTCCTAGTTGGATCAATTTCAATTGTATTTAGTTGAGAATATTTAATTCAAGTTTTTTAATTATTTGTTGGAATAACAACGTGCTTATTTATTTAGAACTAAATCACTATTTGGAATTATTGTGAATTCATTTAGGGACATTTGGGATTATATCATTGTTCTACATCAAGACTGTTTGGACATCAGCACACTGAAGACTAATGGAAAAACAGCACATTCAGTATTGGAATTTATTCTATACACCAATGGAATTCTTTCGAAATATTGTTTGTTTTTGGACTTGTGACATAATTTTTTTAGAATTATATGGGATTTAATATAAAATACAGCTAGTTCTTTTTAAATTTTTACTTTGATTTTATGAGAAAAAAACATATTTGAATGTTACAATGTTTGTTGGGTTTTGCTCTTTTCTTTTACTTTTAGTGGAAGCTGAGTCGGGCAAGGTTCTTGTTATAACGTTTTTTCAAACGGTAGCTTGCTGGGATTAGCAAGCAATCGTTTAATATTGAAGGTGGCGCGTCACTTATATTTACATCTAGAAATGGGGCATTAATGTGGCATAGTAGGTACAGGTATCCGTTAAGTGATCAGCAAGATAATGATAAGAGAGAGCAAACTGAAACATAATACCTAGTTAATGCATAATCTTGACGGTGATTATACTTTGCCCAGGAAAGGGGACCCCGAGTGGCCGATTGGTCTAAAGCACTCACCGTTACGGATCACTGCCATCTCACCTCTGCGTTTCTTCGAGTCTCGGCCAATGTGGGTATATGAGAAAGCTTACCTGTCGCTTTTTGTGGTTCTTTCTGATGGGTGTCTTTCTCCACCATTGATACTGGCCGTAATATATCTTGTGCTGAAAAATGGCGTTACACCAACAGCAAAAACAACACCAACATCGCCCAGGAAAGCAAGTTATACAGTTGAATTTTATTTTATTTATTTTGCTTGAATTTTATTGTGGAGGGTGGGCGGTGCCAACTGTGCTAAGTAAATATTTGAAATGTAAAAATGTGTGTCTGAAAAATATTTATCTAATTTTGTCCATTCAACACTTGCGCCTACTTACCGGCGATTGTACAGAGTGCTTTGAGCGGTATCTTAAGAACCTAAGAACTTAGACGCGTTAAAGTAGACGAAAAGACTAATAATAATAATAATAATAATAATAATGATATAGTACCGACCTTTCTACCCTATTATTTTTCACACCGTTGAAAATACTACACACACACACACACAGACAGACACACAGACACAGACACACACACACACACATACACACACACATACACACACAAAAAGATCATTTTCAGTGATCGGGTGACGTCATGGCCTCCAGTGATATAGAAAATATAAAATGTATTGTCAGAATCGAATATTTCAAATACTTTTTTTTATACATTTCAAAAGAAAATGAATAAATGAAAAGGTTAGTAGGGACTTAACTCACAAAATTACAGACAATTGCGGAATTATACGAACTCATCGAAAACAATAAACTTCATCACATCTTTTGTCTGGAAATATTGACTCGACTACGTAAATATGGCGACCTTGTTAGTAAAGACATTGGTTTAGTTTGAACACGATGAGAGTGTTAGAGATACCCAGACTACAACCAGCTTAGAAAGACCTTTACTACAAATAATCTAAGACCTTTACTACAAATAATCTAAGACCTTTACTACAAATAATCTAAGACCTTTACTACAGATAATCTAAGACCTTTACTACAGATAATCTAAGACCTTTGCTACAAATAATCTAAGACCTTTACTACAAATAATCTAAGACCTTTACTACATATAATCTAAGACCTTTACTACAAATAATCTAAGACCTTTACTACATATAATCTAAGAGAACATTTCGTATAAAATACAGGAGAGGAAGACAGAAATATGACTTTTGTTTAAAGGGATAGAGAAAAAAAAATCGAATACATATAAAAAGGATCTTTTTAGGCGTTTCTTATGTATATATGTGACCATATGATAGTAAACATAGATATTAAGGCGGATTCTATGTTTATTAAGAAACATTTTGCGTTTTCACTTTAGTTCATAATAATTTTCCTTAACATATTTTTCGTTGAGCCCTTGCTTTTCTCTCATTTGTGTATTATTAAACGTGTGATACGTGCTTTAAAAAAAAAATAATTATGTCTTATATATATACGTTAATTAAGAACAGATTATCATTTCGATGCTAGGAAAATTGTATGTCTATTTCTCCATACAAATAGATAGAGAAATTGAATAAATAAATTATTCTATTTCATTGTGAGGGGTCACGTAGACTCTGGGACCGCGTGTGTGTGTGTGTGGGGGGGTGTTTAATGTGGTACGAATTATGGCGAAATCGCGAAATCCTAATGTGGGAAGATTTACAATCAGATAACGCTGTAACTGTGTAGCTCTCAACAAGATTGAAAGAGTTGTTTCCCTTATTAATTTTAACGCCATACTCTGGAAACGAAACAAGATTGTCTGGAAATTGGACATTTGTAATTATAGTATTTATGTCATAAATTTAATTTTTTCAGGTTTATAAGGAATGCCAAGACAGTTTCATTTTATCTTTGCAAGAATGATTTAGCATACATGCAAATATCTTAAGAACAAAATTATTTTGACTAATTTAAAAACCGTGAAGAGCTCAGTTCAAAGTATGTTGTGTGATAACTGTAACTATTAGAAATAATTATACCACGGTTTTCTTATCGTTTTTTTTTTCTTCATAAAACGACAAATATATAAAATATCATATATTTAGAACCCATTGCCTCTGATACAAAAAGGACAGACTCGTGTTCACGAGCCTAAAACAAGATGCCTGCTACAGAATCTACTGGTTAGATAGACAATGACATTTGTTCCCGAGACAAAATTAAAAATGGAGGATGTTATGGGTTATGGAATAAAAGCATCATCAGCTCTACTTGTATAAAGCCTATAAAGGTCTGGCGAATGTACTCGAAATAAATTAAGAGAATATTAACAACAAACATGAATACTTATAAAAATATAAGTCAGTCAAGAGTATCGTTCATTCGTTTGCGTTTAGATGATTTTTGGTTATCGTCTCGTATGCCATTAGTAACTCCATACGTATTACGTGCCTCTGTATTGATGGATCGATCCATCAATTGTATTAATTGGTTCGTTCATTCATTCATTCATTTATTCATTCATTCACTCATTCATCCGTTCATCCATTCGTTCATTAATTAATTCATTCATTCGTTCATTCAATCATTCATTCGTTCATTTATTGAATCATTGATTCCTTCCTTCATTCAATCAATTACTCGTTCGTTCATTCATTCGTTCGTTCATTCATTCGTTCGTTCTTTCGTTCGTTCGTTCGTTCGTTCATTCATTCATTCATTCATTCATTCATTCATTCATTCATTCATTCATTCATTCATTCATTAAATGGACCTGACTATACTTCCAGGTGTAATTTATGACAAGACACCTATCCTTGGTGAATTTCTAAACAATGGCAAAACAAATTTACATTGAATTTATGATACTTTTTTCCAGTCGATTGTTCGACATGACATTCATCCTTCGAGTCCGAAGATAATCATGCCATCATGAACTGTTTTGGTTTCTGTGAGTACGTGAGTGGGTAATCATGTCACGTTGTAAAATATGTGGCACAGTTCATAGGAGATGCCGCTCAGGTTTACTTGATCAACAGAGAAAGTGCTGCACTTAAGGGATTTACGCTGCTCTCACTTCTGTCTCTGTCTCTGCAATTCACTTCAGTGCAAATACTGTAACTCCAGTATGGACGAGACTGCGCCAGGTGGAGCGATTCTTCCCAAGACTTAGGGTTAGTGTCGAAATGTTTCAACGATGACTTGGGGAAATTTTGAAAACGTTGTGGTTTTTTTAACACCCCGAGATCATGTTCCTTCATGTTCCCACCGTTTAAAACCTTCTTTGGTAGTCGCTCTTTTGACATCCTGGTAGCATGGCTTGCCCATCTCATGAGTGATTTCTGCAACTGTTTACGATGACTGGAATGCCTTACCGCGTAAACATACCCTAAGCCTGTGGCTTTGTTCCTTCTTGAGATCTTGTACTCGTAATTTTCCTTAGGCAGTCCATGTGAAAATGGTTCAGCTTTATGGTATGCATTCTGTATACCGTCCATGTTTTGTAGATCTTGTTATATTTTTTTTTCTGATCCCTCTGAGTTCTCACACATTTGCGCATAGTCTGTCAAAGGCTACGATTGCTGTAGCATCATTCATGTGAACTGCATGGGTTTATGAAATGTCGTTGATGACTGTCTTCAAGGTATAAGTGATTTTCAGCATGTTGTTCATTTCTGAAAAAGACTGAATCGCGTATACTTCATTGCTAGATCATGAGTCTTGCAGCTCTTTCAATTTGAAGTTCTCTTGATATTGTTGAAGGCCTTCCATCTTAAATCATGAAGAGCTGTCTTCTAAACAGGCCGCTTGTTGCTGATGTTTCTAAGTCATTAGACTCTGCATGGCACTTTCGTTCTCATAAAATCAATATCGATGTTTAAGTGTGGTGGGACCGAGGGTTTAGGATGCAGCTGAGCACACAGAGGCTCTGAAGGATGTCCAGTTTTATCGTCATTCTCGGAGTTCGCATCAATTGTTTCTGGTTGACCGCCTAGTTCTTCGATTTCATGTTCAATTTGGATAAATTGGGCTTTTGGGGCATTTGTTTGCCTTGCGGTTGACTGCTAGATGAAACTGGATATTTCTGGATATGGAATTGGAAACCATCAGCCTATAGTGGTTCCTACATTCTTCACGTCTCACGGCCTACGTGACTCAGAGATTATGTATGTCTAATCTCCTGTCGACGGCGTACTCAACGAGGCACCAGTGACTGGAGCAGGGGTAAATCTAAGACGTCTTGCTGCGGTTTGGCTCTGTTGGTGATTAGGATATAAAGTTCAACGCATTCCCTCATTAGATAAGTCTGTTGCTTTGGCATTTGCCAATGCAATTTTTGTCACCTGGTCATGTCGGGTGATCTATGCCAAGTCTAGCATACACGTCACCAGGGATGAAAACCTTGTCTGTCTTCGTTAGGTGTTCGATAAGAAACTTAAGATCTACATAAAATTTGTTCTTGATCTAATCTAGATTGATAATGATGGTTGAATATACATTGATTATAGTTACATGTTTTGTCAGACAGCGGAAGTCTCGTGTACAAAAGTCTGTCATTCATGACCTTTATGTGATTTCTGAGCTTGCTGATTAGCTATGATAAAGACGCCATTCTTCCTTACTTTGACACTCAAGATAAAGGTTTATCTGGCTTCTAGTTCGGTGAGTTGTATTTTTCATCTTGGCGAGTTTCACTCAGGGCTGCTACCTCAATGCTGCATCCGGCCGGCCCTCTCTACTAGATAGATCTGTTCTTCTCTCTGGTCTATCTGCTGATGTATTAGTGTGCGTAACGTTCCAGACACTGATTAGGTTTCCGATCGCTAATTTGGGTTCCCTGTCAGACGCGGTATGCTGACCAGGGTTAAGTTGAAGCATTCACTGCTTAGGCCACCTTTTCTAGACCCGTATCGTGCTATGGAGGTGAGCAGTGTAATCCTAAAATTGGCTGATCAGTCATCCAGGGGACTGTCGAGTAGATTGCTTCTTCGGTCCAGTGAAATTTCAGCATATACCCTGAGCTGCTTGTGTATCGGTGTGCATGTGCAACTCCCAATGTATCCAAAACGGCTGTTTTGTGGCTCTCTCATTGCCAGAGGACATTAAGAAATCTCTTAGGGTAAAGGGAATTAAACAGTTTGTCATGACTTGTGTGCAAGCTGGCTTTAAGCGAGGGAAAGTTTCAAAGTCAACCTTACACGCTCGTTCAGATATGTACGAAACCAGTGGCACGACAATGTCGAAAAGTATGGAGACTAATCCGGATCCAATGAATGGCCATCATGTCCTACTACAACTGAACTGGTGCCCTACACCATCCACCCACTATAGTAATCTGTCTTCACAGCTGTGAAGATGAGGAGATATATATTTGGTCACGTGATCCACCTGAGAAGACGTTCCAAAGAGAGCCAGCTGTAACCGTCCACTCTTGAGTTAACAGTTACAGGTGGTATCGTCTGTTGCTTACGGTAGCAGGCATAGCCCGACATGGCATTATTTTATTATTATCATTATTATTATTATTATTATTATTATTATTATTATTATTATTATTATTATTATTGTTGTTGTTGTTGTTGTTGCTGTTATTATTATTATTATTATTATTATTATTATTATTATTATTATTATTATTATTATTGTTGTTGTTGTTGTTATCTTTATAAATGTTATTAATTACATTAAGATGTTGTTTTAATGATTTTGAGTTGATTGGTACAGATTGAAACAGACTCATAAATGACCAACATTTTCAACACATAAATAAAGCAATATACCGCACAGTTTCACTAAGAAGCAAGGGTGCGCACATAATTAATTGGGAGGGGGACATGTAATGATCTTCGCAATGCAAAATTCTGATATGTTAGCCCTATCTGCACCTTGGCGAATTGAGCAGATTTAGATCTGTTAATTTCACTGGATGATGCGGCAAACCAATCAAAATGAAATTGTTCAATTTTGAACACTGGTCCTACATGATCGAGACAAGAGGAGCACAACAGTCTGAATGGACTAAATAACTAACCGAGTTTCTACTGCCGGTCCGTGTTGTCACAAACACAGTTCATTCGAAAACACCAGTAATGGCTTCTCTCTGGTACGTTGTCATACTTACACTTTTCAACGCTAAACCTACAAAGCATTATTTTTAAGTCAATTGCCTCCACCATTTTTTGGCCGATGTTCAATGCATCACTGTTACACGCTATTGGTATAACGGTACCAACTGCGCAAGTCCAAGTGGGTGGAGCTTATAGTGTAGGGAACATTGCAATCAGAAATAAACAACAACACTAACTATGATTGGTGGATTATGTAAAAGTTGTACTTTCTGTTAGGCTTAAAAAAAGTTTAGCCTCTTGGCAACATGTAAATTTATGCTAATTCCTATGTAGATCATATTTTGTATTTTTTTTATGATTTTTTGAAAATGTGATGCACATGACTGAAAATATGTATGTTGTGACTAGATAACTCATACCCCTGTCTAGTTCCAGCAGAGTTATCTCTCTTAAATGCAATGGAGTACCTGGTTTTGTCATCGTCAAATTGACAATATAACATTGTTCTCTATAACAGTGTGTGAGATGCATGCTAAATTAGGATAGAAAATATATTTATCTCTCCAAATATTAGCACTGAGGTCTATGGAAAAAACAATTGTTACCGTGATACCTATTGGTTAGTTGGCATTACTTACTAAGGGATGAAATCCAATAGATGTCTCTAGGACAACGCACTATCATATCTGACCGACCCGCCAAGGTGAAGATAGTGTTAACATATCATAACATTGGCTAGTGATAATGTGTAGTGGTTAGCTATTACGTTTTACGGATGTAGACCAAAATATGTTTAGAGGTGAAATCAGAGTAAGGGGAGTGCCCCCCACCCCCCGGAACCTCATGTGTGCGGACGCCCATGTTCAGTGGCCCACCCAGCTGAGTCAGCAAAGCATTATATTTTCAATCTCGTAGTCGTAGTTCAAATCCAGCGGTTGACGATTCTTTATATCTCATCATAATGTTTTTATTAATGTATCTGACATAGAAGATGAATCTGGCATTGACCGAAAATTTACCTTAACATTTTGATTTTGATCTCTGTCATATCAAAAGAAGGTATTATATTCACACACACACACACACACACACACACACACATTATAAATGTATCTGACATAGAAGATGAATCTGGCATTGACCGAAAATTTACCTTAACATTTTGATCTCTGTCATATCAAAAGAAGGTATTATATTCACACACACACACACACACACACACACACACACACACACACACACACACACACGCACGCACGCACGCACGCGCGGGTGTGCGTTTTGCTGTTTTGGGATTCCAGTTATTAATATCGACGATGTTTAATTTCTTTATTGCAGCCAAACTCACATTAAATACACTTATAATAATTGTAGTTACATTAAATTGTTATAATTATTTTCTGCACACCGGTTTTATGTGAGTGACCCGTTATGTAATGGGATGATGTATCAAGTCTGTTTAAAGTCTTTCGGTAAATGTCAGCTCCATCTTCTATGTCAAATTCGTTTATAACGACAAAATCATATCTTTCCAAAATAATGCTAGAGAGTGTATTTGCAGTGATTTACTCTCTATATGCTATTCACACTTTATTAACGGAATAAAAACTGATTTTATAAACTGTATCAAAATATACGAAATGGCATGTTAATGTACAAAAATTTTATCAAAAGGATCAATTTACCTGACAGGATGTGATACGTTTTTGATAGGTCATGACCCTGAGTATGTCGGGCGCAGTTTTTTCTCTTGATAGGAGATAGTGTATTAGGAAGTTGAGAGTTTGTTTGATCATAGTTTTCAAAAGACTATGCTTTCTGTACAAAATTACAAGTCATTTTTACATAAATGTCAAAGCTAACTCTTTAAGAAAGTTGTGACCTTGTCAGGTGGAGGGCGAAAGCAAACAAGGTAGACAGATCATCCAGGTATGCTAATTTAATTGGTATGTCATCAATGTCCTGTCATTGGGATATGGTTATGTTATGACAATAAAGTTTTTATGTTGTGTAGTTGAAAATTTTCTGTCTGAATCATCCTCTTTAATTAAATTGAATTTGTCTGTATTGCGCGTTTAATTATTGTTATTACAAGACTTGTAATATACACCAACACGGTAGACCACGCTGTACATGTATACTTTTTGGATGTGTACATGTACAGCGTGCTGTCGTTCTCTCTATTGGGGTTTGATTAAAATATTGGTTGAATGATGTTGGCTTTATTTGTACCGACTGAAAGCAGACGAATAAATTACGAATTTATCTACTAGATCATGATTCACGCCATTCAAAACATGGACCCTATACCAACATACATAAACTAGCATCATTTTGGATTATCACGTTGTGATTTGCCTATTGTGTGTGAATACAGCCGATGGTTAACTATCGTATCTAAAATCTCAAAATCAGTTTAAAATGTCCATTTATTTATCAATATTAAAAACATAAAGAGCACTATTCATGATTTTCGTTCTCTCTCTCTCTCTCTCTCTCTCTCTCTCTCTCTCTCTCTCTCTCTCTCTCTCTCTCTCTCTCTCTCTCTCTCTCTCTCCGATTGATCGATCGAAATACAAATCCGTGGAAATATGTGAAGAGTGAATTCGAACTGGATGAAAACAGTGAACTTGTAAATAGTACATTACAAGAACCCGAGTCTTAATAGTATATGTACACTTTCCGTGAGAATTTTCTAAAGTGACATGTTATCAAAATCGAAACGTCTTCGTCCTTTTCTGTCGCATGCTAGAAAAATCAACGGACGTAATAGTGACCATTTCAAACAGACCAAAAACCCGCTGTATGTTTTACGTCATAATATGTTCATGACGTAACAGTGACGAGATGACGTGTATTCAAATAAAATAGTTTGAGGTTTTTGAAACAATATGATTTTTTTTTTGTATAGTATGAACGCTATATCATTCATATATCACTCGTTCAACTGGCCCCAGGTCTAAGGTGTATATTTGTCCAGAGCTGAAGATGCCGCATTGACACACTAGACCATAATATATTACTTCACCGTCTCCAGCATGTATTTGGCATTCAGAATACTCTTTACTGTGGTTCAAGTCCTACTTGGTGAACAAAATACAACTTGCTTCTGCAAATGGAATACACATGTTACCCAGTTGGTCAATGTTGTGGTATTCCACAGGGGTCTGTTCTTGGACCTGTTCTCTAAATTCTATACACTCAACCGCTCTTAAGTGTCATGGATCATCATCCAGTATTTCACCGATTGTACGCTGATGACACCCAAATATACAAATATAGCCACCCAACTGAAGTGGAAGCTACCATCCAAGGTGTAGAGAGGTACATTTCTGATGTGAAATCATGGATGACATGTAACAAGCTGCAGATGAATAATTATAAAATTGAGGCCATTCTGATCACAACACAAAGACTTTTTCATTCACATCCTTTACCTCAAACAGCAAAAATGTCAGCAACACTAACATTAAATTCACAGTCAGTATGAAACCTAGGTGTTACTCTGGACAGTACTCTCACGCTGCACCAACATGTCATGAACATATGCAAGGTTGCATATCTTGAGCTCAGACGCATCCGCCCTATTCGCAAATATCTTTCAGTTGATGCCACTAAAACACTTCAGTGTTCATTAGTACTTTAAAGACTGGACCATTGTAACTCAATTCTGACTGATCCGACTCAATATCTACTTCATAAACTTCAACAATTTCAAAACACAGCTGCTCGGATCATCCTTAGAGTAACACTATCAGAGTACACCTCTCCCGCGCTGTACCCTACACTGGCTATCCATTCGATCCAGAATCAAACACAAAATTTGTTTTCTGTGTTATGTTTCACTGACGGCTTCCAGTCCAACATACATATCCGGCCTTACCTATGTGTACACACCAGGAAGATACTTACGCTTCACATCTGACAATCGAATACTCGTTATTTCCACCATGACAAAAAGAGTCATATAGACAATGTTCTTATGCCTATCAGGGCCCAGCAACGTGGAACGAATTGCCCACTGAACTTAGACACAAAGACACGGTGATTTCATTCAAGAGTGTCTCTTAAAAATCACATATTTTGACTGCAAGAACAAATTTATTTAAAGACCTACAAATCGTACCTATCATAAATATTTTCAACATGTTTTACGTTTTTTAATTTCTTGGTGTTGTTTTTTTAATCATAAAATTCTTTGTTTTCGGTGTTGTCAAACTTGGCGCTTTTAAAGATCAGGCGCTATACAAAGTCCTCATTATTATTATTATTATTATTATTATTATTATTATTATTATTATTATTATTATTATAATTATTATTATTATTATTATTATTATTATTATTATTGATAGGCGGGGGAATCCAAAATTTTCTAAAGGGCCCTGGCTTTCCTCGAAAGGGCACCCAAGTAAAAGTCTTTGAGTCTTTTTATTCAAAGTATACATAAAACCCAATAAACGTACGCAAGAATAAAAGGATGTCAAATTTAAAGTGACAAGTCAATATACGTTTGTTTGTCTGTGTACCTTTTTGTTTTTTTTAGGGAGGGGGGTAATATGAGAGGGTTGCGGATATCCAGCAACGTCCTCCTGATCAAGCATTGGAACGGGTTCATTTAGACTTTCTAAAACGTCAACCAAATCTTCTTCTTTTTTAAATTCCACCTCCACGTATTTGCATAATGGTGCGTTTGGTAGAACCCCTCGACATTTACCAATACAAAGAACCCCTCGACATTTACCAATAAAAGGAACCCCTCGACATTTACCAATTAAAAAAAAAGAAAAAAATTGCTGTTACGTAAATGCCATTAATGGTAAAAATCGAAACTAGCCTAGATCATCCATATTTGGCTATTGCAGCAGGCCCGCACGTAGGAAATTCTGGGCCCAAGGCAGCTGACAGAGTTCGGGCCCCTTTCGTGTTTCAAATGTGTGCGTATATTTTAAAACGCGGGCCCCTATCTAGCTCGGGCCCCTGACAAGTGCCATGGTTGTCCCCCCTAGGTGCGGGCCTGATTGCAGGATTATATTAATGATCTTGGCAGAAGCAAATGGTTAGAGAGAATTCGTATCATCTAATCGGAATATTAACTTCGATGTATGTGTGTTAATGAAAGTATACACAACAAATTCTGGTTAGATACAATCATTAAGGTAATGCTTATTTGTCAGTTTGTACAGACATGGAAAAAATCACTCCACAACAGCTATATATATATATATATATATATATATATATATATATATATATATATATATATATATATATATATATATATATATATATATATAAATTTTAAAACAAACTTAAAATTAAATATTATTTACTAAAAGCCATAAAAACGTTAATAATGTCTCTTAAAGGTTAAAGTTAGGCAGATTGCAAGGGAACTTTTATCACTAATTCGTGTACATCATAGTCCGTAAACAAACTCCCCATATCAGCAGGTATCTGAACTAAACTACCAAGTAATACCATTGTACGGTTTTCTCGCAAACAACGTGCAAACGTTTTTGTCCCAGCATCAGTCACTGATAGTTCATGGTTTACCTTGTTTCCGTGTCTAGAGTTATATGATAAATGAAATATATGCCTTAATATGCACACATACTTCTATCTATACGGTAGAGTTAAGCACTTTACCATAATAGGTGACAGTTCGCATTACGTGACAACCTGTAATTTTCTTCGGAGGTCTCCTAAGATGTCCGATCGTCCTCAACAAGATCTCGCGATGGATTCACACAAATTCAGCTGAACAAAAACTTAGAATTCGCAGCGTTAACTTTGCAGGTGCAAAGGTCTTCGCCACTCGCCACTCGATTTTACCTGTGTAGTACTAAAACGAAAGACTCTTATCATCCATATATTTCAAATTCTCTAAATAGTTGAACAACTTTAAATATCCTTATAGAAAACGCAAACAATTTGGAAAAAATAAAACGTTTCTTATGATAAATCTCTCTCTCTGCCTCTCTCTCTCTCTCTCTCTCTCTCTCTCTCTCTCTCTCTCTCTCTCTCTCTCTCTCTCTCAAACACACACACATACGCACACGCATTGTTCTATCTACTTAAATGACGGTATAACACCATTCTTTTTGCTATGTGTGGGTCTATAATACTAATGTGTGGGTCTATAATACTAATGTGTGGGTCTATAATACTATGTGTGGGTCTATAATACTAATGTGTGGGTCTATAATACTATGTGTGGTTCTATAATACTAATGTGTGGGTCTATAATACTATGTTTGGGTCTATAATACTAATGTGTGGATCTATAATACTAATGTGTGGGTCTATAATACTATGTGTGGGTCTATAATACTAATGTGTGGGTCTATAATACTAATGTGTGGGTCTATAATACTATGTGTGGGTCTATAATTCTAATGTTTGGGCCTATAATACTAATGTGTGGGTCTATAATACTAATGTGTGGGTCTATAATACTAATGTGTGGGTCTATAATACTATGTGTGGGTCTATAATACTAATGTGTGGGTCTATAATACTAATATGTGGGTCTATAATACTATGTGTGGGTCTATAATACTAATGTGTGGGTCTATAATACTAATGTGTGGGTCTATAATACTATGTGTGGGTCTATAATACTATGTGTGGGTCTATAATACTATGTGTGGGTCTATAATACTAATGTGTGGGTCTATAATACTAATGTGTGGGTCTATAATACTAATGTGTGGGTCTATATTACTATGTGTGGGCCTATAATACTAATGTGTGGGTCTATAATACTAATGTGTGGGTCTATAATACTATGTGTGGGTCTATAATACTAATGTATGGGTCTATAATACTATGTGTGGGTCTATAATACTAATGTGTGGGTCTATAATACTAATGTGTGGGTCTATAATATTATGTGTGGGTCTATAATACTAATGTGTGGGTCTATGATACTATGTGTGGGTCTATAATACTAATGTGTGGGTCTATAATACTATGTGTGGGTCTATAATTCTAATGTTTGGGCCTATAATACTAATGTGTGGGTCTATAATACTAATGTGTGGGTCTATAATACTAAGGTGTGGGTCTATAATACTATGTGTGGGTCTATAATACTAATGTGTGGGTCTATAATACTAATATGTGGGTCTATAATACTATGTGTGGGTCTATAATACTAATGTGTGGGTCTATAATACTAATGTGTGGGTCTATAATACTATGTGTGGGTCTATAATACTATGTGTGGGTCTATAATACTATGTGTGGGTCTATAATACTAATGTGTGGGTCTATAATACTAATGTGTGGGTCTATAATACTAATGTGTGGGTCTATAATACTAATGTGTGGGTCTATGATACTAATGTGTGGGTTTATAATACTATGTGTGGGTCTATAATACTAATGTGTGGGTCTATAATACTAATGTGTGGGTCTGTAATACTAATATGTGGGTCTATAATACTAATGTGAAGAAAATAGCTTCTACTCATAATAGTAAATATAATTAGTATTGACTGCTCCGGTGGTCTAAGTGGTTAGAGCGTCCGCCTCGGTTGTGAGTGGACACATGTTCGAACCCATGCCGAGTCATACCAAAGGCTTATAACAATAGTACTTAAAGCTGCCTTACTTAGCGCTCGGCATTAAGAGGTTAAAGTTAGGAGTGATCGGTCTTCTCAGGATAATGTGACTGGGTTGGACAGGATATGGTGGTTGGACAGGATATGGTGACTTGGTGGGACAGGATAATGTGACTGTGTGCGACAGGATGCTACAGAACAAGAGGTCACTCACTACAAACTCTCTCTATCACATCGTAGCAATACGAATGAAGAAGAAACTGCGTTAAAAATCCAAGTGTGTGTGTGTGTGTGTGTGTGTGAGAGAGAGAGAGAGAGAGAGAGAGAGAGAGAGAGAGAGAGAGAGAGAGAGAGAGAGAGAGACAGACAGAGAAAATAGTATTGTCATATGCTTTTAAAATTACTTCCCCTTACAATTGACCCCGAATTCTCTTAACATTCAATTAACTTTATTTTGTCTTGAAAAACAAAATGCATACAATATGTCAAACCCAAAATATATCATATGTAATTTAAATTTTGCATGTATTACATATTTGATACAATTTAAAATATCCTTCAAGCTATTTTTATACGTTAACCGAAATATTCTTCGCTAGTGATTTTGTGGGAAAATGGCCCATTCGTGGTCCACTTTTCTCTACATTAAAGTGTTGTCTGGTACCCAAATGTTGCCGCTGTGTTGAAATATTTCTGATATTGTGTTGCATAGAACAGAATGATGAGCCTTTTAGCTCGGGTAGCCTTGTCATAGAAAACACTAAGGACCAAAATATCTTCCTATTTTTCATATAATCCCGATGGGACAAAATTAAGATTAGGGTAAAGTAAATGAAATTTTTCTTAAAAAACACAAAAACTACACATCAGGGGGTACACATCAACACATAAACACTTTTTTTAGTTTTTTCAAATAGGAGGAAAGGATATCGGTCTGGTGTCCCCCCCCCCCCCGGTCAAAAAAAAAAAGAAAAGCATGGAACATAATGAAAGGTTTTGTGCAATCTATACCGACGTTGATTTGACCTATTATGGAACATTATAAATACATAAAATTATAAATACATAAAATTATAAATACATAAAATTATAAATACATAAAATTATAAATATATAAAATTATAAATACATACAATTATAAATACATTAAATGTTCCCTTTGGATACTATATAATATAACCTGTGTGTTAATATAAACTATATCTACCTAACGTGTATCACGGAGAAGATTGTTTTTAGCGATTTTCATATAATAGATGTTTTCTTGTTAAGACCTAAACTGTCATGATCAGCATTTAATATTGAAAGAATTCATTAAAAACCAAAACCTATCAAAGAACTAAACATTATGCCAGACGATACAGAACGTTATAAATCAATAATATAAAAATATATCTCTTCTAAAAGAAACAATTAACAGTCTTGGAGAAAAAAAATTAAAGTTTAATAAACTGCAAGTTTAATTGATTGACTTACGTTTTCAAGCAGGAAAACGTTCCGAAAAAGTCTTTCAGATAATGTGTTATATATACAAGCAATCTTTTTTATAAGGCCACCGGAACTACCAAACCATACGCAGGGCCGGATTTATATGTGGTGAGGCCCTAAAGTATGGCAAACTTGAGAGGCACAATTTCGTAATTGTTAACAGAGAATACTGCTGTATAAGAAAAATTGAAATTTTGATAGGCCCCGTCAGACTGTCAGGCCCTAATTGTAGTTTGTTTAGCTTATGCTTAAATCCGGCCGTGTTCATATGGATTCTTACGAAAATCTGTTTATCCATATGAATATATCCTAATTCGATAATATTAAAGACACAAGCATCGATCAAACACGTTATTACATACTTGTCATTTTTCTCTTTCTTTTTATCGTATAATAGATAGAAATATGACATTATAATATCATATTTACGAACACAAATGTGAGTGATCTCCTTGACCAATATGTTAAGAAGGATACATTAATTATACAAAAATAAATTCCACCCAAAAAAATATGTCGTTGTCTTGATACACTTGGTTTAGTTTCTTTTTTGTACTAAAACTCGTTTCTAGCACGTCAGCTGACTCTGCATTCAAGATAGAAAAAATACTGACAATGTTAGACACTGACATGTGCTACTTGTAAAAAGTGGGTAAAATACTGACAATGTTAGACACTGGCATGTGCTACTTGTAAAAAGTGGGTAAAATACTGACAATGTTAGACACTGGCATGTGCTACTTGTAAAAAGTGGGTAAAATACTGACAATGTTAGACACTGGCATGTGCTACTTGTAAAAAGTGGGTAAAATACTGACAATGTTAGACACTGACATGTGCTACTTGTAAAAAGTGGGTAAAATACTGACAATGTTAGACATTGACATCTACTTGTAAAAAGTGGGTAAAATACTGACAATGTTAGACACTGACATGTGCTACTTGTAAAAAGTGGGTAAAATACTGACAATGTTAGACACTGACATGTGCTACTTGTAAAAAGTGGGTAAAATACTGACAATGTTAGACACTGACATGTGCTACTTGTAAAAAGTGGGTAAAATACTGACAATGTTAGACACTGACATGTGCTACTTGTAAAAAGTGGGTAAAATACTGAAAATGTTAGACACTGACATGTGCTACTTGTAAAAAGTGGGTAAAATACTGACAATGTTAGACACTGACATGTGCTACTTGTAAAAAGTGGGTAAAATACTGACAATGTTAGACACTGACATGTGCTACTTGTAAAAAGTGGGTAAAATACTGACAATGTTAGACACTGACATGTGCTACTTGTAAAAAGTGGGTAAAATACTGACAATGTTAGACACTGACATGTGCTACTTGTAAAAAGTGGGTAAAATACTGACAATGTTAGACACTGACATGTGCTACTTGTAAAAAGTGGGTAAAATACTGACAATGTTAGACACTGACATGTGCTACTTGTAAAAAGTGGGTAAAATACTGACAATGTTAGACACTGACATGTGCTACTTGTAAAAAGTGGGTAAAATACTGACAATGTTAGACACTGGCATGTGCTACTTGTAAAAAGTGGGTAAAATACTGACAATGTTAGACACTGACATGTGCTACTTGTAAAAAGTGGGTAAAATACTGACAATGTTAGACACTGACATGTGCTACTTGTAAAAAGTGGGTAAAATACTGACAATGTTAGACACTGACATGTGCTACTTGTAAAAAGTGAGATACGTGCTTTACTCCAAAAAAAATAAAAAATCAAACGACGAATACTGTAATGATAATATGATAATGATATTTTTAAAAAAATGCCTAAATCCGGGCGCGTACAGTAATCCGGCCGAATATGAAATGTCAATAGAATACCCGTATATGTTGGAACTTATTTCCGTTTTATTCCTGTTTAAAGCACCGTCGAATATACTAGATTTTAATATTATTTTTACTATTTTATTTAATATTACTCCTGATTCTTGCTTTGCAATAAATTTGCTAGTATTAAATATTATAGCATTCTTTATTTGCTCAAATGGTTAGAAAAGGAGCTAGGCAGATAAATTAGCCCTTCACCCGTGGTGATAATGATGTTGGAGTTAGGGGCTGATTTCACCTATACATTGAAAGCTTCAATTATCAGCAGATACTTTTGGCTGCACACGTCGGTTGTACATTTTGCACACTTACCGTATTTCTCGTGGCGGTGCAGCTACCGAAGTGTTCTTTTCGTGACATTTAGATTATATTTCCTGAGCAAATTATATGCTTGGTGACTTGTATATCCACCTTAAATAACACAACCGTCATGTCACCATTTTGAATTTCGCGCTTGTTGTGGCTATTACCAATTACCGATGTGTCTAAAACGTGTACGTGGATTGGTTCCGGAATGATTTGCATGCAGCAAAATTGCACATTTTAATGAACATGTCACATAAAACCCACAACATCGTCCATCAGTATCAACACAGATTTTGGGGGTTGATTTATCGGACTATAAAGGAGCAAGTGGTTGACTAACATCATACCATACACGACTCCCTTGGCATAGAAAGAAAAGCAGCTCATGACATGGTGTCTGTATAATTAAGGGTGTGCGACAGGGTACCCCTAAAAGGATTTGCTCTTGGCAGAAGACATTGAGTTGGTTTTGGAAAAAGGAATTTATGACTCAGAACAAGCAGAGAACATAATACAGTCCTTACATTACAGCAATCCAATATAATTCTTTAGTATATACATTTTACATTGTTTAATTTTGTTATTTGTTTAATAGTCCTCCGTTAGAATCTTCTGGAAGTAAAGATTTCATTGTGGGGGTGGTGGTAGCTGTATATGTCAGTCATGTACAAAATGCCCTAATTAGGCTTTGAATTATGTAATTGTTTTTCATATAAATACTCTGAGTATTTAATGTAACGAATTCACATCACGGACAGCTTGGCCATATGGCGCCAGGCTTTAAATGGCTGCAAATTAGATGAAAGTGAATTTTTTTCGCAGCCTGGGGGGGGGGGGGGGGGGACGCCAATTCAAAATGAGCCCAGGGTGCCAAATACCATCGGGCCGGCTGTGATTTGAACAGTCATAATTTGTCGCGAGTTAATTTCCTGGACTGAGCACAAAGCACTAACAATAGTTTTCACGCCATTCTCAATATCGTCCGACGGGATAAATAAATATTGTAATATCAAAAGCACTATAAATACGTGTTCCATAGAAATCACACCTGGATTTGCCTATGTCTCACACACCTGGATTTGCCTATGTCTCACACATCCCTTTTGTCCACTGGAGATCAAAAGTGACAACTTTATTGAACATATGACATATCTTAATTCATAAGATCAAAACGGTTCTCTATCTTTCTGTTGAAGACCTGTTATTAGAGTTATTGCATGTTGTCTTCTACTTGCAAAAACATACCTAGCCTCTTATCATACTGCATATGAACCAGAATGAATGGGCATGGCTAGTACAGCCTCCATTTTGCTCTTTTTGGTAACAATTAAGACAAACATCGTGTCATCTGCTCTTTTTAAAAAATATTTTGCTAGAATCTTCACTAGTCTCATGTGTGGTAGGAATTAGCCTAATTTAGCCTTTAATTTGGTATAAAAGTGAAAATAAGAGACAGAAAAAAAGAATGAAAGCCCTAAACTATGTTTATTGTGTAAAAACAGTCCGACGATCGTGACAATAGGAGAAAAGACAAATAATAGAATACGTAAATGTATTTTATTGTATAGAACAAAAATAGCATTTTATATTAAAGTATGTTTTCCCAGTGTGTCCGTCTGCGAGTATTTTATACAGTATTTTACCATTTTATGGTGCTTCAGCCGTAATGAGTCGGCCTTGTTTGTTGTAATACTACTACCAACACATTGAGTCGGCCACGTGTCCGTACATGATACGCTTTACTCCAGTTACCTTGGTACGAAATAACCTTTTTACGTTGCTGTGTACACGAGTAACAAAATCAATTCCCCGCCAAACTAACAAAAAGCTTCTGAGATTCCTACTCTTGTTCTTGAGACGGACAACATCTCGAGCAGTTTGTGTTGTGAAGATGACGAGCACTTGCCTTTTACGCAAGTGAAATACCAGGGATTGAATATAACTTGGAAGAATTATACCCTTTGAGTCCGGTTTTATTCGTACCATTTCATCTCACGATGAATCCCAAAATCGACAAGAGAATGTTATCCGTCTCAATGCTTGAGTAGGAATGTCAGAAGCTTTTTGTTTGTTTGGTGGGGAATAGATTTTAATACTCGTAAAGCACGGAAATCATACTCGCTTTCTCACTAATGGCAAACATGCATATCACACGATACGAGTCCTGGGTCACACATACATACATACATACATACATACATACATACATACATACATACATACATACATACATACATACATACATACATACATACATACATATATGCATACATACATATATGCAAACATACATACATATATACATATTCATATAAATTCGATGCTAGGGAATTTAAAAACACTGCTAGCTGCTTTCAAAACGTTAAGAAAATAAAACGTGTAATTTGAACATACTGGTCACGTATATAATGCAAGCAAACATTAAAAAGTAAGTAATAGCACTAAACTTTAATGAACCAATTATATTATAATGTTATTACATTATGATGTTATTACATTACAATGTTATTACATTATATGTATTATAGGTCGATCGCGGATTTCGTACCTGGAGTACTTTTTTTCGCACTTCATAACCTTTTGGATTCTTCATTTATTCGTGATTTCAAACATATTTCTTAAAAAGACCTCATAAAAATTGAATTGATGGGCCGACTAGTTGAATCCAAATTTCTCATGATGGTTTTATTATTGTTGTTAATAGAATGCATTTATTTATCGCTCATTGTATTATATTGATGGCTGGCGAGGTTAATCTAGTCATGCGGTTTAATATTTGTATCGATGCACTAACTGCATCAACACAGAATAATGGCCATCGACTACTAGTATTTGAAATCTGTGAACAATCAAATAATGAGGTGTGCTAACGGAAACGGAATATATCATTCAGATTGCTAAAAAGGCGTAAAGTAATAATAGTCCAATAGATGACCATTTATACACAAATGTTCACATCAATATAAAAAAATATGCTGAAAGCGAGATTTAGTTTGTGCTTTCGTAAACTAAATTATGTTGCTTGTTTACTGTAAGTTTTTAAACATAAATATAGGTGCCATTAAAAAATTGTGCAGCAGATAAAAAATAAATTCTAAACTAAACGAAAACGGATTTATCTCTAATCAAATTGTATTACACAAAATTCTGAAACGTGTCGACAAAAGATTGTGAATACTGACTTTAAACGCCTTGAGCGGTGACAAATACCTAAAACTGGTCGAGATTAAAAAAATCTTAGAAACCAGCAAGATATAAATTTGAACAATATTTATTTCGTATCTTTCAATAAATAAACTGACAGAAAACCGTATGATTGATTACATAGGGGTTTGGAATGAAATTATAGATATATGGTTGTATAAACCAGCAATTGTTTATGTTCCAAAATTAGTGAACGTCATTTAAAAAATGTCGATTAAAGGTATAAATATTGTACTGCAAGTTAATTCTAGTGGGAACAAAATGATTTATAAGGTAACTTGATGTAGCTCGTGAACATTGTAAGCTGTTATTTTCAATAAAAGGTTATCTGAGTTCAACTGAGCAAAATATTTGGTACGCCTCCTGGATTAAAGATTGAATCTAGTGTCGACTTTGTACGAATAAAAAGGTTGGCTGGTTTGTTGTCATTGTTCTGACTATAAAAACGACAAAATAGTATAATATAAGAAGATAATTTAACTCCAGAGTGTTCCTATTTTATGTCGCCTTTTACCAAGTCGGAAATTAAAGAACTTTCCATCTAGTTGAATTTATATCTGTTGCGACCAGCAAACCTACAAAAGAGTTGCTAAAAAAGCAGGCTTTGTTGAAATCCAAGCTATAAATTTCGCGACAAAAGAGGCAAGATTTTATCTAATCTGTCATGGGTTGAAAATCACAGGGTTACAACAATTCAGACAGGGAAACATGATACAAGATACGATGACAATATAAACGTTTTGTCCAGTTAGTTTCTACCTACATTCTGCTATTTAAATACAGTTCAATGACGTAGAAGGGAGATGTTCATTTAGGGGCTTAATCTATTTCGATATAATCTGAAAGTTACGTTGACATACAAATACATGCTAGGCGGATGTAAAATAAAGATGTGGAATAAATTTTTTTTTTAAAAAATAAAAATTTCCAGCTTTGTGGTTCCAATTATATCCTTGTAATCATTAAAACATAATCACTTATTTCAGCGAGAGCAAAAAGTCTACATCAGTATTCTGGAATCGTTTAAAGACAATTAACATGTTTAGTACTAGTACAATAATTATGTAAGAAGGAATGTTAAATGTGTCATAGGGCTAAGACAAACTAAAAGTTTTATATTAATTAGTTTTATATTAATTAGATTTATATTAATTAGATTTATATTAATTATTTACACTTATATAAAGACTACTGATTCAGATAAAGCACTCAAAGCACACGTATATTACACAAATAGCAGTGGCATTGTTATGTATATTTGATTTAATTTATATTTGATTTAGTTTAACTGTTTGCTTGTTTGTTTTTAAAAACATTATTTTTTTTTTTTCATGCTATTTAATGTAACTATTTTTTACTCGATTAACGTTGAAACCTAAAGAAAGTAGGAGTCTTTAATAGCTCAACTTTGTATGATTTAATAATTGCATAATTAATGAATAATTAATCAAGTCACTCAAATGGGTACATATACTACATACGATATAAAAATATGGTTTTAATAATGTTGGATTTATAAGACAATTCAGTAGATGGACCACACGCACGGGTTCTTCACTCACATTATTGCATGCATTGCAACTAGAGTGAACGAGAAGTAGGCCCTATATTCATTATAAAAGCCCCTGGATTTTTATTGTTGTTGTTGTTGTTGTTTTCATGGCTTAAGAGCCATTTTTGCACAAGACATGCTATACACGGCGTCAAGTATAACTTATGGAAGAATAACCGGAAAACCCCGGAAAGAACTATCGCCGCACGTTAAGCTCTTGCAAGCTTTCTCACATACCAACAATGGCAGAGACCGAGACTCGAACCAACTTAGATAGAGGCGAGAAGAAAGTGATCATTAAAGGAGACCGGTTTAAACCACTGCACATCCCACCCCCTCCTTTGTAAGAAATTGGGGGTTGTCCATTAATTATGTCAACAAAATAGGGGTGGTTGAAGAAGTTTGACAATTGTTGACATGACATGGGGAAGGGGGAGTTCAAGCTAAATTGACGTCAACAATGTTATATTTTACAATCAATTTAATAAATATACAAAAAATAGGAACTTAGTCGGTGCGTTGGTATGACACACATAGCCACCGGTTGAATCCAAAATTAATGAATCAGCCACTATGCCCATTATAACAATTGAGGAATATTTTACTTCCCTATGGGAAGATGATAGAAGCTAGAATATAAAGTCTCGATTTTTTTCATGAATTCAAAGTGTTATTGTCAATTTGAAATCTGTTAAACAAGTTTTAAAAATTGTATTAAAATTTATATGTAGATATTTTAATTTCCATAATTCTATTTTTAGCATAAAAGCCAGCCGTATAAAATATTTTTAGTTTGTGGGGGTGGGGGTGGCAAAAAAAATTGACACAATTTTATTGGCGGGTCACTGAAAGTTTGACAGTTGTTGACAAGGGGGTGGGAGGGGTAAAGAAAATTGTCTAAAAATTGTTGACATAATTAATAGACGTTGCCTGATTCCTTGAAAAAAATGGCCGTGTCGTTCGAAAGACTAAATACAATGGTCATGTCGTTCGAAAGACTAAATAAAATGGTCATGTCGTTCGAAAGACTAAATAAAATGGCCGTGTCGTTCGAAAGACTAAATAAAATGGTAATGTCGTTCGAAAGACTAAATAAAATGGCCGTGTCGTTCGAAAGACTAAATAAAATAGTCATGTCGTTCGAAAGACTAAATAAAATGGCCGTGTCGTTCGAAAGACTAAATAAAATGGTCATGTCGTTCGAAAGACTAAATAAAATGGTCATGTCGTTCGAAAGACTAAATAAAATGGTCATGTCGTTCGAAAGACTAAATAAAATGGCCGTGTCGTTCGAAAGACTAAAAAAAATGATCTAATCAAGAAACAAGCAAGCAATACATTTTCGAATTAATTGTCCTATAACAACATCCGGGTAATTTACTCTTGATTGTTAACAATACAGATTCAGTCGCTGCTCAGTAGAAAAGAGTTGAAGTCTCTGCTGCCGGTGATATGGTTTCAACGGTTCGGTGCATTGCTGAAGCATCGTAAATTATGTAACTAAACTACATTTTACTTAAAGCTGATAGGGGTCAGTTATATTATTATCATTTAGCTTCGTATAAAAGAACCCTCATATTATTGCATGGCAGATCCGTTTTGCTTTTCTTTTGTTTCTGATAACTCAAACAGTCATACTCGAGTACGATAAAGTTCCACCGGGTATATACTAAATCTATTTTTTTCAAAACTTGTAACACTTGCGTAATTTAATTAGAAATACTTTGATGTGTATAATATTAACTCGGCATCTGAAACAAAACCAAAACGCAAATTTGACTTTTTTACTTACCACCTCAGTGCGGAGGGTTTCAAGTAAGGAATTCATCAATAGTCACTTGAATCCGAATACGTGTCGAACCGCGTGCCTTGTTGAAAATAATATCACAATCTACTTTCAGTAGCCGATATGTGCGATTGTTAATACCTAGTTTTGCACCTGCAGGTCTTTTCTCATTTCAAGCTTAGTTTTCCAGCAATTAAAGAGTCCAGTGATCGCATAAGGTTTCTTTAATGTATGGTTCTACCAAATAGTGTCCGCTTGAGGCGATGTCGTGTGTGTCGTCTGCTAAGGCTTGGATACATATGACGCATCTGCTTGTTTTGACACAAGATGCGCCCCTCCATAATTACTGCAAAGTACTTTAAACATTTTTGTATCCTTAAGGGAAAATCTACTTCGTAAGAATTCAACAGGTCATAAGGGCTGCGTGTATCAAAGGAAAATAGTGATGTAATCAATCAGTCTTATTTGTTCCATCGCAGTAGTATAAGTGTCAAGTTACTGTTGGAACTGGATATATATATATATATATATATATATATATATATATCACGTGTCAAACTGACAGCTAACCGAGAATATAACACTGTGCCATGACGTCATATATAATTTAATTTATGTAAACTATGTAATTATTTAAGAAATTTGATTAAGGCTAAAAGTGAAAAACAACTTAGTTATTGCATTGAATTTTTGAGAAAAAAATTTCTCTCATTTTCACTTAGCAAACGGTTATTGACTCGTTGTACTAGTCCTTTCACGTGGCTAGCACCAGTTTGATGGAATGCTTTCAAACTTAATATATCCACTTATAGGCTATACTATTATTCCCGGACTCAAATCGAAAATGCTGCATACCTCCAGAGAAACATTACTATTATTCATAGAACGCCGATAAGAATATATTATTGAAAAATACATTTAGCGGGGTTAAGTGATTTTTCATAGTTAAGTCTCTCGGATATACAAATAGGAATCAAATCAATAATCATATCCGACAAAAGTACTTGACAAGAATCAGTGAATTCATGAACCGTTTGCCGTCAGCTTTAAAACAGAATTTAGCAGAACATAAATATAGGGTTTCAGAAAACGAACAGTAAACATATACCGGTACAAGTCAGGAATAGAATTCACTTGCGTTAAAGGCATGGTCCAGGTTTGTAAAGAAAACTGCTATATACATCACATAATTTGTTAATGTAAATTTCGCACTCTTTCAACCATGATATTATCCTTCAATTATCAACACACTTTTTGATTTGAAATCAGAGAGCACAAGTGAAAGACCGTTGAAATTGAAACGCTCATCGATTGAGAAACGGGAATAAGTGACACCAAAATGTACTGATAGAGGGTTGATGTTAATGATTCAAAGGATCGTTCAGGAAAAAAAAACATTATTTAAAATGTTCGTATGTATACATAAGATCAAAATATAAATGACGGTACTAATTCAGTTCACATAGTATACTCCATGATATTACAAATTCAATAATTTCAAATTTCTGAGTGCTCATGATCAAACCTATATTTATCAATATGGCTGCATACTTGATGACACCTGTATAGAGAATACCATATCAGCCAAGGTATTTTCGGGATTTGGTTGTTTGAAACCCAGTGCTTGCATTTCCGCAACAAAGAGTCAAGTGCTAATTTCTGTAATTAATATTTCAAACTCAAGTCTGTTAATGGACTGAAATTCCAGAAATAAAACAATGGTGTGATAATCTCTCAAAATAATCTTTATTTAGATACTAAATTCGAACTTCATCATCAACGAATCCTGGCCAACCAAACCCATATATACTAAATTTTATGTTCACTCATTTTATGCTGGTTCCACTTTTTTCATATCATATACATCTGCACTGCCGCGAAGCATGCGAAGAACAGCGAAGCGCCACGGTTAAATATGTATGGTTAATTGCCCAAACGGTCGATTTCAGCGTAATCCAGTTATCTTAGAAATAGACATACTACTCAATTAATCGCCAACATGGTATATGTTGTATGCCTTGCTACTGTGTTTTGTCTTTCTCCGCCAAACCTTAAAGTTCCATCCTCTGTCTTTTGTGTGAAATTCATTCAGAAATGTTGGACGAAAATGAGATTTAGTAGTGCCCGTATGAGACTGAAATGGGGTTTTTACCAATAAAATGCTAAATGGAAAACGTATAACAAATAATCTCTTCGAGTCATGGAATACTTGTCAGCTGTACGATCAGCATCTAACAAAGTTTTGACCTGTTGCTCATCAAGGTAGGTTTTTACATAACAAGGGACACAACTCCTGTACTTTAATTTTGATATGTACTTGCATACTTTCTTTTGTGCCTCAAGTTTGAATACATTATCAAGCCTTGTTCCGAAGCATAAAGCAAAAAGACTCCAGAAGCCTCTGTTTTAGAAAGATCACATTGTCTGGAAAGCTGAAGCTATTTAAGTTTTAATGGTTATTCCTTTATATGAAGTAAAATAAAGTTTTCCAGTTTAGATGACATTATGAAAGCTTGTTGGTTTCACTATAGATTTCTCAATATGTGAAATAACACATGGGACTTAGAAAATTCAGGGGTGGGGGAGTAAATTTTAATTTCAAAAGCAAAGTTTTCAGGAATTATTTTAGAAACAATTCGTATCCCTTGGACGAATATATGGTCTTTAAGTAACAGTAAAGAGAAAATCCAACAAGTTTGTACAATTCAATAAACAATGTTTCCGTAGATTTCAAAATACAAATTTAAAAAGGAAGTTCCAGTATTGTGTATTAATCCCAAACAGTTTTAAAACGTTTTATCACGAGTTCAATTGAATTGCTTTAACTAATTTCCAGTGGTATTCCTAATGAGTATTAACACTGAATGTGTTGATGTGTCTGTACTTTGAACGTAGTAATGTGCCAATAGCCTGGAGTGTGATGATGTATTAACAGGCTTTTGATGTAACACACTAATATTGATGAGCACAATGTATCTCTAGTGAATACTGATTTTAATAAATAATTCCACCAAATGAAAAACTGAACACATCAATAAGACTGGTTCTACTTCAAGATATCGATGCAAAAACAAACAATTTCTTAAGTAAAGAACAGTATATGAAAGCTAAGACACAAATTAGAACCATTATGAGGGTCAAAAGTTAATTTCTGTAACATTCTAAGTTATCAACAAGATAAAATGTAATATTAAAATTAAAATAATGAAAATGTAAAAACATCAAGTCCATCGCGTTTTCCATGAGGAAATACCAATGTACTAGAATCAAATTAAGATAAACCTGTTTACCTCTTTGGGTAATGATCCTAACTTTCAATCTATACTCAAAGAGAAATATTAGCTATGCAACATGTTGCTTACAAAATAATTGCCCCTGGTCTGGTACATATTGAATTTAACTTGGACAAGTCAAGTACAATATATAAATGGGTATTACATATAAGCATTAAGAAAAGCTAGCAAATAATACAACTTAAATATACATAACAATATCACTTTCATAAATGATATCGTTTTATTAAATGGTGTGCCGTACTTTTGTTATAGTAATTTAACAATTTACATGAAGGAATTCTAAATCAATTGTTTATCAGATATTTTATAGGAGAGAGCCAGCTTAAAATTCTTGACATCTTTTAATTGCATACGGGACAGCTTAAAAATTAAATAAATGAACTTGAATTTCTATTAAATATCAATCTCCTTTAAATGATTGGCGGAGAATATTGTATGCAACATACTGTTAGTATTTATTCATATATGTATTACATTTCAACCGAAATTATGTAATTATTATTATTATTATTATTATTATTATTATTATTATTATTATTATTATTATTATTATTATTATTATTATTTATCAAATTAATAATAATTATAGGTGTAGTTTTGACCTCTGACCTTGACCTTGATTATGTTATATTGAATTTAGTACCCAGCACATACGTCGATAATGATACAAGGTGTACCTTGTTTCATTCCTCTACCTAAAATAGCTATACCACTAGGAAGTAGCAAAACACACTTTATTTTGACCTTGGAAATTGACCTTGACATTAAACATATGACTCGGAATGTGTGGTAGTGATACATAAATGTTTCACGTTTTGTACCTTTTCAAAAGCATAAGAGAAGGACCCAAAAATATATTACTAACAGAGTGAACTCGACCTTGAACACATGATTTTAGAATATGGAACGCGTAATTTACGTCCACTGGATTTCATCCCTCTGTCTCAAACTCTTTTGAGATATGAAGTTGAGAAGAAATTAAAATACTCAGAACTGACTTCTGATTTTAACCTCTAGGCTAGCTTCTTCAATAATAGCAAGTTCCCTGCCTTAACTCCGCCATAGTTATGTCGCAAAATGGAAGTGGGATTGACGAATAAACGACGCAGTGCGAATTCGATGTTGTTGTTTTTGTTGCTGCTGTTTTGTTGTTTGTTTTCCTCTCGAAAGGCTGTTAAGAAAAGCTTTGTCAAGAAACCATTTTCCTTGCGATATGTCTTTTTATTTTAGTCAATAAAAGCGTCAAACTTTAATCCAAAAAAATGAGAGATTAATTGCATTGATTTTTATATGAAGAAAAAGTTACAATTATAATTATCCCCAAAGTATGAACTAAAAGTATATTTTAAGGATCTCGATTCAGATGGTACCAGTTTCCAGAAAGACGCTTGTCCAGTTAAGGTTACAGCTGTTTTTAACTGCATAACAATGTCGTCTATCTGTACATAAGGGATACTGCCTGTGATTTCTGTATAAATTTTAATAATGCCTCAGTTACAAGGTTCGACGTGCAAACCTAACACAAAAGTTACTGTACCGTTATTTCCCGTTCCAAGCAAATTCCATTTCGAGGCCGCATGAAGATAATTAATTGCATTAATATTTTATGTGGTGAAATGGTCTATATGTGTTTACAATATTTGCTTGATTTTATCAATAAATTGACAGGTACATACAAATTTGAAGTCCTGCGTGATATTTAATCAACGTCAAAGCGACAGTCTGCTTCAAAATGAATTACAATTACAATTTTCAATACAGTACAGATTTGTGCACTCAAGTTAGCTTAAATTTAAGGCCAGCAATTTAACAAGGTTTGGGAAAGGTAATTGCCATAGATCTGTAATAGAGGGAGAAGGGATAGGAAGGCAAATACACTGAAATATCGCAGTCATGCTGCTGTTTAGTTGTTGAATGATATTTGAACCCCAAATATTCTTTTCATGTTGAGCTGGCGTGGGATAATTTTAAGGTGGAGTTTCTGTATTATTTTTTTTGGTGGGGGTGGGGTCATCTCTGTCATTGATTTCTTGTCATTGCTGAGCGTAATTACGTTTAAATGGTTAAGGAGTTCCCTACTCTGTAAAAACTGGTATGCAGACTGGATATCAAATATAAAATCTGTAAAAACTGGTATGCAGACTGGATATCAAATATAAAATCTGTAAATACTGGTATGCAGACTGGATATCAAATATAAAATCTGTAAATACTGGTATGCAGACTGGATATCAAATATAAAATCTGTAAAAACTGGTATGCAGACTGGATATCAAATATAAAATCTGTAAAAACTGGTATGCAGACTGGATATCAAATATAAAATCTGTAAAAACTGGTATGCAGACTGGATATCAAATATAAAATCTGTAAATACTGGTATGCAGACTGGATATCAAATATAAAATCTGGAAATACTGGTATGCAGACTGGATATCAAATATAAAATCTGGAAACATAAAAGCAGCATAAATCTTGTCACATATATGCGATTTTGGTATGGCACAACTGATACAGTGAGTTTCGTAATGGCTGGATGAAAGAAAATAGTAACGATTTACTGTAGTAGCTATTTTACTTTTGCTTTGGTCATTTCGTTCATTTGTTATGTGTTTGTTGATGTAGTTGTTGTACCAATTTCGTTTATTTGTTGTGTGGTTCTTGTTGTACCAATTTCGTTTATTCGTTATGTGGTTGTTGTTGCACTAATTTCCTTTATTTGTTATGTGGTTGTTGTTGTTGTACCAATTTCGTTTATTTGTTAAGTGGATGTTGCTGTGCCAATTTCGTTTGTTGTTATGTGGATGTTGTTGTTGTACCAATTTCGTTTGTTTAAATTATTTTTTGTTTCCATGAACATGCTAAAAATTATTTGAGAAGTCGACGTTCTTTTTTATTTCTATAAACAGCGCGCATGTTTAAGGTATACATATTCGAACAACTGGGAATATTACCGTATAAGCAAATTGATTCGTGCAAATATGGAAGACTCTTATTCCATTTCATTTATTTTCTCAAGAAGATTGAGAGAATAAAAATAGCAGAAAGTACAAAAGATACAAAGGAGCTAGACACTTCCAATCTACGGAAAAATGACTTGAAGTTGATGCATAACACAGAGGAGTGTCTCAAAGACATTAACTAGAATGTTCGATTATTAATAATGGTGGAACGATACACCTGTATCGCGTATAAATACAATTCACGATACGCAGCCTGCGATCCGATACATATCGATACACATATGAACTTGATTGACTTTCCATCTTTGGAAGGTAGGTGGTGGTCTTTCATGTATGTTAACATTCTTGGTTGTATTTCCAGTATGCAGACTACAGATAGACATATAGCCATCATATATTTATGTACAATTCTCATTGATGAGAAGATAACAGCAATACGTTCAAACAGATAACCTGTTAGATTTAACTGCCTTTGCTTTGTACATCAAGAATGATTAGAAAACATAGTATTACCAATTTCGTGTCTTAGTTGCACTGGGAAGACATTACGATGTTATCTTCAAAACAAAAGAAATAATGCAATTTCCTTGTGCAAAGAAAATTTTACCTACAACAAATCCGGGCATGGGAACAACGATAAATACTAACAAAATCTTACCTACAACAAATCTGGGCATGGGAATAACGATAAATATGAAACAAAATCTTACCTACAACAAATCCGGGCATGGGAATAACGATAAATACCAACAAAATCTCACCTACAGCAAATCCGGGCATGGGAATAACGTTAAATATCAACAAAATCTATTACATTTTCTTTCCTGCAGATGCAAAATACTGCTGCAGCCACAGATATTTGTAATTGTTAGTAAAGAAGGAAAATTATCAACAACACCCAGTCCTATAATAAAATTTTCTTTTAACTTACACAAGATGACACACGTGAGCAGTTTGAAATCCGCCACATCTCTCATTCTATGCTAATGCCATTTAATCCATCATCACCTTCATTATCAGGTTTAATATCTCTGCATAAAAATAGAAATTCCAAACTCGTTTCCCGTGTATGATTTGTTGAGATTATTTTATCTTAAGGGAGACCTCCACTCCTTTATTAAAGTTAAAAAGAAGGGGGGAGTAAGAAATAGTCATAGGTCAATATTTATCTAAACTTCAATATCTGTCTCTCTTTCTTCCTGCTCCATTTCCTTATAGCTCTTCTGAAATTTACATTTTTGACCTGTCACCTCTAATTGTAAAAGCATTAATTGGTTAACTAAATATGTGCATTCTGATCTTTGTATCAATATTGTTCTTTGCTTGTTTCTGAAGTGGCATATGCATTGCTAGCTTTGTCAGCTTGAATATGTTGGAAAACTGATCTTTATGGCTGTTATGTACAAATTTTCCAGAGATCACTGGTATTATATTTTGTATACATCTGCTCCAAAATGAGATTTTTCGATAGCATAAACTTCCTTTGTTAAATCAGTGGTTTATCGAATGCTATGCAAATTTACTTATCTGTTCCATAATGCTGTATACAGGTATTTAGTCCATCAATGCTTGTGCATACAGAGGTATTAAAATAAATATCTTTACTTCTTAAGTGCATTTTCTTAACCCTTATTTTATTCAATGTGTCTTACCCTGATATGGATACATGTATTTTGGTTTGTAGCATATGATTCGCAGGACGTACTTAATTAATTAAGCAAAAAATGGAAATTGCTCTATACTTTTCATTTGTCTTTATTTTAATTAGGTTCAGCATTCTGCTATTTGTACATTTAATTTCGAAATACCACTAAAGGGTCATTCCGTCTATTTTTGTTTGTCCATCCAGCATGTACATCTGACTCGTATTTAACACCATTTCGGACTCACTGGTGTCTCCATTAACACTTTCACAGCTCCAATAATCTGATATATTTAATAACTTCAAAAATTATTGTCATCATCACAATCATCATCAAGTGTTTGCGTAACGAAATCGTAATCAACTACGACGGAAATTAGACAGTTTGCGTTTTCTAGGTAACCCTTGTTTTAAACACACATTTGTAAAACTTTCTTCGGGAATTGTTCAAACTACGCCATAATGATTTTTTTTTAGTTTCACAACCATTCATGTCGTGACGTGGAACAATTGCTACCCGAAAAACAGACGTCTCGACAAAAACGATTAAATAAAAATTGCATACTTTGCCGAGCACATTTTCATATCTAAAACTTTCAATGAATTTGTTTGAGTTTTCGCGTTTCACTGTTCTCTAAGCGTGCAAATTCGTAAAAATTTTGCAGAATTTGCGCAATGGCACATCCTGACAGCATCTCCGCTTAAGTACTTCACATATATAATGACTTTTTTCTCGCGAAGTCTATATGTTGCACTGCCAATACTTCCTGTTTGTCACGCAGAGATAAGCTTCGTTGATTTCTGATTGGTTGTTTTTGTTTCACCTTGAGCGGAACAAGCAATAACCACAAATGAGAATTCAATGTAACATTTTTTTTTTCAACGTTAAATACACCGGTAGCGTTGCTTTCAAATCAACCACAGGAATCGAGATACAATTAAAAGTATAAACTTCACGTAATAGTGGCTATTAAATAATTAGTAAATTACTTCATTATACACGTGAAACACGTTTGGAATATATACTATATGCTGAATATTCTTCAGGATTAAAATAATTATCATAAAATGGAAGGGCGGTGGGGGGGGGGGGGGATGGGGAGGCAGATATAACGAACCATGTCACTTTGTGTTAACTTTATTGATGGGGAGTGGGTATTCTCAAATAATTTTTGCTCGTTTTTACTAATAAACGTAAGTGCCTGTGCCTGCAAGAGCTGTTTCAGTTAGATGATGCTTTTACAGAATTACAAGGCAACCAATAATAATTATTTGTGAATTCTGAAGACTAAATTAGCATGCGAACGGTAAGTATCGTTTTGTAGCGATATGTGTATCGTTTCAACAAAATTATCGATGCATCGATATATCGATTAATAGTTTCATCCCTAATTATTAATAATGGCATGATTTCCATTCGATGCTTTTAACAAATTTAAATCACAATGTTAGTTGTTTATACCTTTTTGATAGAGGAATAGATTTGCATTTGATAAAATTGGTTTACGCTATCGTTACTGGAAATTAAGGTAATATTATCAATATTGTTTCATTTTAGAAGACGGTCACTTTGAAACTCCAATTCATGCGCTCGCTTTACTCATTATTTCAATAATAATAATAATAATAATAATAATAATAATAATAATAATATCAATAATAATAATAATAATAATAATAATAATAATAATAATAATAATAATAATAATAATAATAATAATTTGCCATGTCCGTAAGATTGTTATCCAAGATGAAAGACGATGTCACTTCATGAAGTCAGTTCTTGGTAATAAAATTCTATGAGAACAATTCTTTTCCAGATAAATAACAAAATAATTCCTCTTGATCCAAACGAATTGACATAATTTCCAGTACAAGGTAATTTAAAATAACTCAAAACGACACACAACTTAGTGTTCTAACAGCCCAACGTTTACTCTATAGTTCGCTCCAAAACATAATTTATATACCTGTTTTTACGTAAGCAAGAAAGGGGTCACGTGATATTCTAGAATCTTTTAGAACAAATTTACGTTAAAAAACTCACGTACCCACCGTATGATCCAACTAAAAATAGAAAGATGTTTATACAAAGCTCCATAATGTCCATGGAACCAACCAATCCTTTTAAAAGCTTGTTTACAACTATGAAGCCAGGTCAAAAATGAGGTCAACACCTGGAGTTTATTTTGTAAAGTACAGGTCATCTCCCAATGAATAAATCTTAAAATGTCAAATTTGAATCTGACAAACAAGCAATAAAAATAAATATAAATGACTTATATCAAATATACATAACACCTTCCCCCATAAAATAAAAAGAAAGGTTTATATGATAAAACTTTCTTTTTACCACAAACCAATTTACACCTGAGGTTAAAAGAACTCGTATAAATTACAGTGTATATGATATAATATATTGTTATACACGGGAAAGAGCATCTGCTATTAAATTATCTTTTCCCTTGATGTGCCGGATATCAAGATTATATTCCTGCAATAACAAACTCCACCTTAGTAATCTTTGATTTTTAGTTTTCATCTTGCCGATGAAACTAAGGGGGATGTGGTCACTGATTACTATAATCGAAGAAGGAGCTGAACTAAGATAAACTTCAAAATGTTGTAAAGCCAAAATCATTGCCATACATTCCTTCTCGATAGTTGAATAATTTCTCTGGTGCTTATTTAATTTCTTTGAAAAATAGCACACTGGATGTTCAATACCATTTTTGTCTTCTTGAATTAAAACTGCTCCAACACCAACATCACTTGCATCGACAGATAATTTGAAAGACTGACTGAAATTTGGAGCTGCAAGAACTGGTGCTATTTCATGTAAGGCCATTTTTCAGTCCAAAAGAACTTGTTCTTATTCTTTAATAAATTTTTCAGGGGTTCTGCAATTATATAAAAGTTGGAACAAAATTTCCGATAGTATCCGGCCATACCTAAAAACCGCATCAGTTGATTTCTATTTTCAGGCACAGGGAATTTAGAAATAGCCTCAACCTTAGCATCTATTGGTTTAACTTGTCCATGTCCCACAATATGTCCTAAAAAAGTCACACTAGCACGGCAGAACTCACTTTTAGATAAATTAACTGTCAAACATGCATCAGTGAGTCTGTCAAAAAATTTTCGAATTGCTGCTAGATGTTCTATCCAGGTGTCGTTGTAGATGACGACGTCATCTATATAGGCATCACTATTTTCTAGACCAGAGGTGATCATATTCATGAGACGTTGAAATGTACTTGGTGACCCTTTCATCCCAAACGGCATTACTTTATATTGGTAGAATCCATCTGTAGTCACAAATGCCGAGATTTCCTTTGCTCTTTCCGTTAGTGGAATCTGCCAAAATCCTTTCAGAAGGTCAAATTTGGTGACATACTTGGCATTCCCGATTTTATCAATACAATCGTCAATTCTTGGTAATGGGAATGAATCTGTTTTTGTCACACTGTTCACCTTCCTATGATCAGTGCACATACGGAAAGTTTTATCTGGTTTTGGAACAAGTATGCATGGTGAACTCCAATCACTTTTACTGGGCTCGATAAAATCATTCTCCAGCAAATATTAAATTTCCTTTTTTAGGTATTCCTGTTTGAGTAGATTCATCCTGTATGGATGTTGTTTGACAGGTTTGGAATTTACAATTTCAATGTCATGAAAAACTGTGCTTGTCCTTTAATGAACATCTGGAAATAAGTGCTCATATTCAAAAAATAACTGTTTCAGTTCATTTCTGTCTTGCACTTGCAAATGTGAAAGTTTCTGGTCTAGATCTTTCATAATTTCTGAATTACAAAGATTCGTCATTTCAATATCAGTAGAATCTTATGACATTCCTTCACTGAGTGGGACAGGTACAACTAAATTAATTACAGGTTTAACATGGCTATTTCTTTCAATATACTCATTTAGCATGTTTATATGGCAGAGTTGTTTTTGTTTGCGCCTCCCAGGAGTATTTATGATGTAATTTAAGTCATTAATTTTCCTGTCAACTGTGTAGGGACCATAATATTTGGCCTCAAGAGGATTTTGTGGCATTGGTAAGAGAGCCAGGACTCTATCACCAGGCTGAAAACTCCTTTCCTTCGATTTTTTTATCATATCTTGATTTCATTTTAGATTGAGCAGAGTGCAGATTTGCTCTTGCGACCTCACAAGCCTTTGACAACTTGTATCTAAAATCGGAAACATAATCAAGAAGATTGATCTCAATATCTTCATTAGAGAGAAGTTTCTCTTTCAATAACTTCAATGGTCCGCGCACAGTGTGTCCAAAAACCAGTTCAAAGGGACTGAAGCCTAAAGATTCTTGAACTGATTCTCTAACAGCAAACAATAGTAAATGAATGCCTTCATCCCAATCTTTATTCTTATCAAAACAATATGATCGGATCACATTTTTCAAAGTCTGATGGAATATTTCTAATGCCCCTTGGCTCTCAAGGTGATAGGCAGAAGATTTGAATTGCTGAATGCCTAATTCATACATAACTTGTTGGAAAATTCCAGACATGAAGTTTGAACCTTGATCAGACTGAACAGATTTGGGAAGGCCATACTGAGTAAAAAAAAACTTTATCAAAGCTTTTAATATTGTTTTAGATTTTATACTCCTCAACGGAATTGCCTCTGGAAACCTTGTTGACGCACACATAATGGTCAACAGGTATTGGTTACCTGACTTGGTCTTGGGTAAGGGACCTACACAATCTACCATAATTCTACTAAATGGTTCGTCAAAGGCAGGAATAGGTTGTAGATGAGCCTTAGGTATCTTCTGATTCGGTTTTCCTATCATTTGACAAGTATGACAAGATCTACAGTATTTGACAACATCACTTTTGATTTTTGGCCAATAGAAGTGAATCAAGATCTTGTGATACGTTTTATTAATCCCTAAATGACCAGCCAAAGGACTTTCATGGGCCAGATTAAGTATTTCCTGTCTGTAAGGTTTTGGAACTACTATTTGATAGTTCACCGACCACTCATCATCAGCAGGTAACTCGGGAGGTCTCCATTTTCTCATAAGAATTCCATTTTTAATGAAATAACAGACAGGAACTTCAGTGGCTTCAGTCTCACTTATAGCCCTTTGAAACAAACAGGAGATCTCAGGATCTTTTTCCTGTTCGACGACAAGTGACTGTCGTTTATCACCCTGATTAGAATAAAGAGAATGAGTTGTTAAAAGAGGATCACTATGATCAATACCTTCTGACTGATCCAAACAAGGAGTAAAAGTGACCTCATCAAAAGCCTGGCCTATACACGTGTCAGCTAAAGGAATACTGATTTCATCAACATCATTCTCAAGAGCTTTCTTTGCCATAGCTCTGGTAACTGCACAAGCATGAAATATATCAGGGAATTCTTTTTCAATTGGATCAACTTTCTGATCCAAATCAGGCTTGTCAGTTACAAGTAGATTAACTACAACCTTGTCTCCAGCTAAGTAGTTGCCTAGCAATAAATGAATGCCCTCAAAGGGTAAAACCGAGACTATTCCGACTGTCACAGGTCCTGATTCTAAGTCTGATGACAAATTTACACAATGGAGAGGAACATTAACAAAGCCGCACTCTACTCCCTGAATAAGAACACTTTCATTAGAAGAAGACTTCTCAGAAAAAGGCAAAGTACCTGACAATAAAAGACTATGAGAAGCTCCTGTGTCCCTTAAAATTTTAATAGGGGTGGGATTGGCTGAATCACCCAAGAGTGATATAGAACCTTTCGATATGATTGGTTGATAATTCTCCATAATAAAATCAGACTGGGATTTATTAGACCCAACAAATGTATTGCTTTCAATACATGACCTTGATCTCTTAGAAATAAGAGCATTTGGAACAGGTCTGTCTTGATTCTAATTCCTATTTTTCAATTTGTAGCAATCAGAAATAACGTGTCCTTTTCTCTTGCAATAGGTACACGTCGTAAGAGACAAGGATCTAGAAGCAAGCTTGTCTGAAGTTTGATTTTTGAAAGTTGTGCTAGTTTGAGTTTTAAAAGGGCTGGTATTAGGCTGAAATACTTTTCTGCCAGAAGACTGTTGAGTAGACGTTTTGTTAACAAAATTAACTTTATGTGTCAAAGATTATTCGTCAGCAGCTCGAGCAGCATTCTCCAAGGTTTCATTCCTATGCTCATTGAGATAAGACTTAACGTCACTATGGACACAGTTTTTGAACTCTTCAATTGACATCATTTGCTTGAGATTTTGATAATCTTGTTCGACTTTTTTGGCTAAGCACCATCTATCAAACAATTGCTCTCTTTCTCAAGCAAATTCGACATGAGTTTGTCCAGCTTCTTTTCTGTAATTTCTGAATTTTTGCCGATAAGCTTCAGGGACTAACTCATAACCCCTTAGAATGCATTCTTTAACCACATCATAGTCACCACTTTGGTAAACAGACAGTGAAGTGTAAATCTCACTAACTTTACCAGTGAGTACACATTGCAATAACTGAGTCCAATGCTCCCTTGGCCACTTTAAATTTTCTGCAACTTTTTCAAAACGAATGAAGTATTTGTCTACTTCTTTTTCTCTGAAAGGGGCACTAATCTAATATTCCTTGCTAAATTAAAACTTAAATTTGGATTTGAAGTATGAAGGTGTTTTTCACTTGCCAGCTCTATTTCTTTCATTCTGCAGTGATATTCCCTTTCTTCCCTCTCTTTGTCATATTGTAATTGTCTTTCTTTCTCCCTTTCCTGTCTCTCTCTCCTCTTTTTCATATTGTAATTGTCTTTCTTTCTCCCTTTCCTGTCTATCTCTCTCTCCCTTTCCTGAAATTCCAGCGTCTCCAACTCTAATTCCATCTTGAATTTTAATTCTAGTTCCTTTAGTTTAATGTCAGAGTCTGGTGCAGACTTACTGACCGAAATCAAAGCACTTTTATCCAAAACATTCTTTTCTACCAAATATTGCACCAAAATCTTTTTGATATCTTGTTTCGTTAAAGATCTAAGTAAGATTAGAAAGAAATATTTCTACTTTAGATGTCATTTTAATACAAGCCTGTCAATCTCATTAAAGATTTTAAAAAATTTCAGAAACTAGGGGAATTCAAATTTAAAACAGAAGTTTTCTGAAAAAAAAATTCTAGCCAAATTCCAATTGATCCCAATCCCGGACGAGCCCCCAATTTCTATGTCACGTGCTTAGGCTCGAATAAACAGTAACATAGAAAGAGTGAAAATAGCAAGCTTGTAAAAACTTCATAAACAATTTATTGAGCACAAATATTTTTCAGAAAGAAAAAATAAACTTACGGTTTTAGGAATCAATTGCAAAATTAATCCAAAAATAATTCAAAATATTATCCACTATAGAAATTGCAAAAGTCCTGGTAATAAAATGTCCAAATAATTCCAAATTCGAATCCCAGCGAAGTATCCAAGATGGAAGACGATGTCACTTGATGAAGTCAGTTCTTGGTAATAAAATTCTATGAGAACAACTCTTTTCCAGAAAAATAACAAAATAATTCCTCTTGATCCAAACGAATTGACATAATTTTCAGTACAAGGTAATTTAAAATAACTCAAAACGACACACAACTTAGTATTCTAACAGCCCAACTTTTGCTCTATAGTTCGCTCCAAAACATAATTTATATACCTGTTTTTACGTAAACAAGAAAGAGGTCACGTGATCTTTTAGAATCTTTAAGAACAAATTTACGTTCAAAAACTCACGTACCCACCGTATGACCCAACTAAAAATGAAAAGATGTTTATACAAAGCTCCATAATGTCCATGGAACCAACCAATCATTTTAAAAGCTTGTTTACAACTCTGAAGCCAGGTCAGAAATGAGGTCAACACCTGGTGTTTATTTTGTAAAGTACAGGTCATCTTCCAATGAATAAATGTTAAACTTAAATGTCAAATTTGAATCTGACAAACAAACAATAAAAATAAATATAAATGACATATCAAATATACGTAACATATATATATATATATATATATATATATATATATATATATATATATATATATATATATATATATATATATATATATATATATATATATACCTATATACCTTTGGCATATTTCTGTACCAAATGGGAAAAACATGTCTGTATTTGGCATTGAAGTTGTTAAAATGTCTTTTCATTTCTATTTAGAGATTACACGTCTTCTCATCCAAGTTAGTTTCATTGTGGGTACAAACATGTTTATATCTAGCTATTTCAACCCTCCTTCACAATATTCTAATAAGACTTTCATTTTTACTTTCTTCTCTTTTCTTCCACACCCAAACCCCATGCAAACTTATGAAAACTTATATCTAAACCTTGTGAACTTGGGAAGATTATTCGCACTGCCTGTGTATATATCATTTAAAATCGTACAACTTTTCGTACTTCTGCCGCATACCTGACATGCGAAATATATTAATCATTTGTAAGTAATTGTCATTAATTCCATATTTGCAAGTCATTATTGCCACAGATTGTCGTTAATTATATATTTGCAAGTCATTGTTATAAAAACGTATGTCATGTCATGTTAGCTTGTATGATCTTCAAAATGTACATTTGCTCAGTAAATGTATGGGGCATACTTATTTCGTAATTCAAGACAACGTAACATACAGTGAGAGTAAAATAAAAATATTTTTAAAAATAACAATAACACACAAGTAGAATTCTATCTATCTGCATGAACTGCCTCCTTGTGTATTTTGAGGCTGTCTATTGAAACAAGGTTAAAAACTGTCAATGTAAAATTCGATTATTCAACAAACAAAAAATCTCTTGCGGAAAAAAACATTAAAATTCACAGATGATTGGTGAAATGTTTGCACACAATATCGTAATTATTATACATGTAATCCAAACTGATAAATGGGCACCGGCTGCAGTGCTTATCTTTTTAGCGACCTATAACCTGTAACCTATGACCTATAACCGTAATTAAATACAAACTTGGTACGATACTGAATGAAAAAAAAACAGACAGTGTGGAACTTTTTTTTCTAACTAAAAGGTGTTTTGTAGTCCTATCAAACCTGTAATAGTAACGATAGGTATGTTATGGCGAGTTAACATCATTCGGAAAACTTTGGAATACATAGAACGCTTGGCGTACGTGCAAGTGTAAGGTCTCACTGGACAGTTGTTTTGGCAAATTTTTGTCCGACAATGACCTATAGCAGAAAAATGATAATAATATTACATTAAAGACATAAATGAAAATAAACTAAGGATTATTGTTGAAATGATGCTTGTAAGATTCTGACTGAGGAATTAAAGTTAATTCCTCATGCAACTAATGGCTTTTATACTTAATCAACACTGCCTCCAACTCCACTTTTTTTACATTCATTTTTTTTTTTACAGAAAATGGGCATTTTGTATATTTTCCTGTGACAAGAAATCTAAAAGAATCAGTATGTGCCTTATACGAGAATAAAGTTCACTAGTACTGTAACAAATTAGCATACTTTTCATCACCCCTCATCCATCTAGATTTTTAGATATTTACCTCTGTAGCAGGCACAAGTAAATACGCAAGCCAAGTTTGAACCCTAAGTTACGCATTTGATCTCCTGTGCTAGTCTGTGACAGGCAGTCACCAACAAGTCAACCATTTTCCAAGCCTAATTCAAAGTAAATCTAACCCACGTTACAGATTTAGTTTATGTGTGAACTGAAAAATGCTAGGATAGTGATAATTAGGCCCATGCCTTCTACATTAAATATTAGGGAGGTGTCAAAATGCGAAACTATCCAGTGAGACCTAAGCTCCTTCTTTGTGTGGGCACAGTGTTTTGATATACAGTAATGCGGTCGTGCGAATAAACACTTCTAAGAAAAGAAACCTCTTGCCACAGCTATATCGACCTGAGACAATTACTCCGTTATGACAATGGGCTAATTAGACCAATCAAGTTTCCTTTCGTATAAAGACTTCAGGGACATTTGAATGAATGAACGACCGTGGCTTGGGCTGAAATGTGTATATTATAATGCACATATATCGATTTCATGTAGTAAACTAGCGTAGGTATATCACAATCAAAGATAAACGCCTATATTACTATATATATATACAACATTTAAGATTTACCTAACATGGAATGACCTCGTGGCGCAACGGTAGCGCGTCTGACTCCAGATCAGAAGGTTGCGTGTTCGAATCACGTCGGGGTCATATAACTTTTATTTTACAAAATCTTGTGTAGATGTTTTCTGCACATTTGTCTCTCTCTCTCTCTCTCTCTCTCTCTCTCTCTCTTTTCTTATTTATCAGAGGTAATAAAAGTATATTTTCAGTTTCGTACATGCTTTTATATCGACAAAAGTGGACATAGGAACGATAGCTTTCGCCCAGATTGAAGGTTCAATGCATAACATTTCAATTAGATGTCTTACTGGCAATTAGATCTTTTCTTGTTTTACTTGATAATAACTGGCTTATTGTAACTAGACTTCGAAGTCAGTCATATCAATTTTAGGTGGTATGGGGGAAAATGTATAAAATTCTGCTATAACTATTGAACAAAGAATCAAATTCTCACTCTCTAACGTTTATCGTGAGAAAATATTCTAAGATCCAATTGTTTCAAATATTTTATATTAGAATCTTGTATTGTTTACTTACCATTGGAATTGCTGAAAGCAAGAGGGAACGAATACTATTAATTACTCTGTGTCAACCGTTTGGTCAACTAGATATCAGGTAAACATTGAATGGTTACAGAGGGTCTTGTGTTTAATAATTGACTTCAATTTTAACTTGCAGTTGTATGGGGGCGGGGACGGGTCAAAGGGCTGAATATTATTTTGTAATGACAAAAATAATTTTGCAGTGAATTTAATAATATAATTATTTAACAATCGTATAGTATTAAAAACTTTTTTTTTCATTTTCCTCTTAATTGATATTAATATAATTAAATAGATAATTTAAAGTCCGGGTAAAATAAATCGGCTTTTCAGTACAAGGATACTTGAAAATACCATAGATAACTTTCATCTTAATACGAAGAATTATTTTATAGATGACTTTCATCTTTATACGAAGAGTTATTTTATAGATGACTTTCATCTTAATACGACAAGTCATTTGTCACTGCACTAACAAACTTGGAAATCAGCTCATCACATGTACGATTATTCCGCATTATGCGCGATTGTCGTCATAGCTTCGAAAATGAGGATGGATAATGACCAAGTGCATTTATTTAAAAATCGAAATTAAACTTAAACGTTTCATTTCGTGCGTCAACGGCTTATCTTCGTTCCAGCGTTTATCAAGCTATTTAAATACACAGGAAGATGAAGGTTAAATCATGGATAATTATTGTGTGAGAGAATGGAAACACCAGCACTAATGCTAGATTTATGACTAAAAGCACACTGTGAACCCAAATATTTCTCAAACTCAGCAATATTGTTTGTTACTTAAAAACATGTAATGAAATACTGCTCCGGTAGCCTAGTGGTTAGAACATCCGTCTCGGAAAGGGGAAGGTCGTGGATTCGATCCCCAGCCGAGTAATACCAAAGATGGAACGAGCAGCTGCCTCGCTTAGTACTTTAGATTAACATGTTAGGTGTTAGGACTGGTCGACCTGGTGTCAGGATAATATGACTGGGTGGGACATCAGGCTTCGTGTCTACGGCATGATGCCCCAGTACTAGACATCACTATAAACTGCCACACTGCACACCTCGTACAGATATGACTGGAAAATTTTTAAAGCTACGTTAAAAAACCCAAATCACACACATTTACGGAAGCAGTTAGTGCCACGTTCAAATAAAAAGACCTACTGTCTCGTAATTACGATTTATTATATCGTAATTACGAGTCAGCTATCTCGTAATTACGAGTTAGTTCTTTCGTAATTAGGAGTTATTATCTCGTAATTACGACTTACTATCTCGTAATTACGGAGTTATTATCTCGTAATTACGACTTACTATCTCGTAATTACGGAGTTAGCTATCTCGTAATTACGCATTTCTCGTAATTACGAATTAACTATCGAATAATTACGAATTAGCACTTTCTTAATTACGAGTTACTATCTCGTAGTTAAGACTTAATATCTCGTAATTATGGAGTTAGCTATCGTAATTACGAGTTACTGTCTCGTAGTTAAGACTTAATATCTCGTAATTATGGAGTTAGCTATCGTAATTGCGAGTTACTGTCTCGTAGTTAAGACTTAATATCTCGTAATTATGGAGTTAGCTATCGTAATTACGAGTTACTGTCTCGTAGTTAAGACTTAATATCTCGTAATTATGGAGTTAGCTATCGTAATTACGAGTTACTGTCTCGTAGTTAAGACTTAATATCTCGTAATTATGGAGTTAGCTATCGTAATTACGAGTTACTGTCTCGTAGCTAAGACTTAATATCTCGTAATTATGGAGTTAGCTATCGTAATTACGAGTTACTGTCTCGTAGCTAAGACTTAATATCTCGTAATAATGGAGTTAGCTATCGTAATTACGAGTTACTGTCTCGTAGTTAAGACTTAATATCTCGTAATTATGGAGTTAGCTATCGTAATTACGAGTTACTGTCTCGTAGTTAAGACTTAATATCTCGTAATTATGGAGTTAGCTATCGTAATTACGAGTTACTGTCTCGTAGTTAAGACTTAATATCTCGTAATTATGGAGTTAGCTATCGTAATTACGAGTTACTGTCTCGTAGTTAAGACTTAATATCTCGTAATTATGGAGTTAGCTATCGTAATTACGAGTTACTGTCTCGTAGTTAAGACTTAATATCTCGTAATTATGGAGTTAGCTATCGTAATTACGAGTTACTGTCTCGTAGTTAAGACTTAATATCTCGTAATTATGGAGTTAGCTATCGTAATTACGAGTTACTATCTCATAATTACGACTTACTTTGTCTTTTAAATGAATCGTGCAAGAATATGCAGCTTTGTTTTCACTTGAGACCGAGTTACTCAGATATTCATTGTTTTCTAGCCCAGATACATGGACTGTGCTTACACTCTAAAGTATATATACTGATACATTACAGAACAAAACCAATACAGAATAATTTTAATGATTTGGGATTTTTAAATTTATTTACTTTATTGTGCTATCTTTTCAAAGGTTTTTAGATTGCCAAATTTCTTGCTTTGTTCAGCATTTATCATGTATTTGGGCATATATTTACCATGTAGATTAGGGAACATTTACATTTGACAGTGTCCTAGAAAGCAAAATCTGAATCATGGACATAATTTTAATTTTGTCAACATGAACAGTATATTCAGTTTGTCACGCTGACCAGTCTTATCACACTAGGAGTGGGTTTCATAGCCTTGACCCAATTTGGTGATGTTATGGAAGCTACGTTATACACATCCATATAATAGATGGACATTGTTTGTAAGGTTTATGCATTCAGTTGGGCATCTTTCCATATCGTACATGGAGTCATGTAACTTGAAGAGTGTAAGAGTGGATGCAACTTGACAAGCACTATACTAACCTTTCAAAAATTAGGTCACTGTGTCACATGTAACATTTCACAGATTTTAGTCAATTGTGTTGTTGGAAGTTTATTTCTAAAGTTCAGCTAATGCTAGAACCATGAGGCAATATTATCAGATACAGTTCTGACAGTGCCAAAGCCAAACTTCAAAAGAAGGCCTATGTGCCCTTATTTGACACGTTACTTGCATAGGTTAAGAATTTTGCATTTAAAGTCAACTGGTGACCACATAGCTTTTTATCTTCTGTATTTTTCATACTGCCACACCTTGAAAAATGAACAATGAAATACGATGCATCTTGATGCGTATTACACCTTCACAATGTAGGTCACTGCAATCCATATTGAATGCTTCATAGATTTTGGCTCACTTTTCACATTTAACTGGCTCCAATCAAGATGCAGCATGCATAGCACGAATAACTTCCCCACTTGTAATTATTATTCAGTCCCTATAGATCAGCTGTTATAGATGCTCGTGACACTTTATACTCTTTCTATCCGATATAATTGTCAAAACTCATCGCAACTGAGCGGCATGAGTAATTAAGACAATCAAGCCACACCGTCATACTACTCTCATATTACGTAATTATCGGGGAGTTACTACTGGTGATTTCCAGTTACCGGTTAAATCACCAGGACTGGATAAGATTTATGGACAGCTTGAACAAAGAGTACTTGTTAAAAGCACTTTATCCATGTTATATTATAATCTACAGAAGCCATAAATAATCAAAGGCAACATAACTAACAATTTGTTACAATAATACGATCTTATTGCATTTTGCTTAACTAAATGAATGAGATGAGATAAAAAGAATATTATTTATTAAAAACGATAGAATGAGCGTCATGTTTGAATGTGGCTACTACATTGGTATGTATTGGCTGATTTAGGTATGTATTTGTGTCAAAACAACAAATGTTGTAATAACATTTTAATATTTAAAAAGTATCAAAATATTTATATGAAAGGTTATTTTCACAAGGTATAAAATGTATACAATGCTCACCACAATCAAAACAAAGTATGGAATAATTTACACATATCATGGTTCGCTGCTCCTTTTTGATGGGTGTGAAAAAATATCCAACGATGCATTGTAACCTTGCAATTAGGGTCATTAAAAAGGACAAATCATTCCGCCCCTGATTTTTTTTTTTTTGGGGGAGGAGAGGGGCATAGACAAGGCAATTCAAGTACCAGGCTGATTTCATCTTTGAATGCTCAGAAATCCTGTTAATGAGACCAATATTTAGTTGGATTACATATTCAGTGATTTAATGTTTTATTTTCTTCTTAATTTTCATTTTCTCCTTTACAACAGTTGTGTTTTACCTCAGCATTTCTAAGTTTCATTATTAAAAACAATGATACTTCTTTTGGTCCGTGGATTCTATGGATATAAAGTATGTCAATCGGATCCATGTGTTTTCATATAGCTTCTTTACCTAACTGCGTTATTATGGTTTTAAAATTTTCATTTTGTGTCTTTGACATGTTAAATATTCGTTGTTTTTCTTTTTGAATATTGTTTAGTTCTGGTTTGCTTTCTGCATTGTGTCGTCTTCTGAAAGGGCTGTTGTTTTGAGTACCGTACTTATTTCCAATTCAATTTTATTCTTTTCAATTTCTTATTTTTTAATTGGCAAACGCCATCTTTTCATACAACTCTGTCATCCTATCTTTTATTTCCCTTTTCAACTGTTTTCATTTTGGTAAACAGTCGAGACACAATTTCGGACATCACCTCACCTAATTCTTCTTGTGTTTATCAGTGATATCATACCTTCACTTGCAACCGCCCCTTTCTTCAGGGTCCTTTGAATTTCTTGCACGTCTTTCTGCATTTGACTAACTCTACTGTTTGTCAGTGTCAGTAATGAAATCTCATGGGTTCTGTGGTCGACTGAATTATCAGTTAGTGCTTAACCTGGTTTTAACTTTCTTTCCTTTCTCCCTACAAACTTGAGTTGATGGTGGTCTGGGCTGTTTACTTAGACATAATCCTGATGCTAATATTAGAACTGTACTGTAGCTATTTCCTCATCAAAAGTGACTAGATTTAGCTACTAAGAAATATAATAGGGAAGTATTAAGCTTAGTTCCAAGCATGCGATATAAATAATACCAAGAGCTTTACCTAGAATTAAAAAAACGCGATTTCTTTCTAAATCACGTACACCGCTAGAATTCCTAGAAGATATATACTAACAGGAATCGTTCACACATTGCTATTTCTAACCTGAATCCCTCTATCACATTTATAACTTGTAGAACACACACACACACACACACACACACACACACACACACACACACACGCACGCACACGCACACGAACACTTGAGAGAAATTTACGCTAATTTTAGGATCTGGCGACAATCTCGAATCCTTCTCAGAGTCTTAATGACTGACTCCTCTTCATAGCTTCTGCTAATACAACGACAACTGTCCCTCACTAATATTTCTCTTTCATTCATTAGTCCCACCATCTATTCCAGACACATACATTTTATGCTCAATTTATTTACTTTTGGTTTGATTTTATCAAAGGAGTGTTTGTATCTTTTTCACCGACAGAAATATAGAGGTCATACACACTCGTGAACAAATCTGAGTACAGACAAAATATCCACTGGATAATTTTTTAAAAAAAGGTCATATGTTCCAGGACAAAATAACCACTGGTTTTAAACCCCTTATCAGCAAAATGAAAGGCACGACATAGTCCCCTTCGAAAGTCTTCGTTTATCCTTTTAAACCATCACAAATATACGTGTTTGTGTGATGGCTGGCTTTACACAAACTTACGTCTTTGTTGACCCTTTGAAATATTCGGCTTTCCTTGAGTGGATAAAAAGCGATACCAATGGTCTTGGTATTTATTGTTCCGAATGTATTAGGCGAAGCTGTATGTGGTTAGGCCTTAACAGACAAGGAGATTAAGAAGTCTAATGATTCATGTTCTCTACAGACTAATTGCACGAGCACGTGCTTTCTCACGTCGTTCATAAGCATCAGTCCACTTTTTTTTATCTATAGTATTGAATTCAAAATTGTTTTCTTAAACGTTATGTTTCCATGTTTAAGCCTTGAAGTTCAGACTTTTTTTTCAATAACTTATCAGTTTTCTCTCTGCTCGCGCATCGCCCTCAGACTCTTCCAAAATGTTTTATTGTGTCTTTGAATTTATTATAATTTAGATTTCTGCAAGTTGTTCAAAGATTGTCAAATAAACATATAATACTATCTTTTTCCTTGCAACTTAAACGTTTTTGCGTTCGCCTTCTTTTACAAATCTATCAGCAATAATTCAATTTCTGGACAATATGTCTTTATTTATATGGTATTATTGATACCTCTTTACTTTTGGATATTTATAAATTAAATTTTGCCATAGAAATGTCATTTCAATTGTCGGGGTGGGGGGACTTGACAGGCTCTTTAATTTTTGTAAATAGGCTACATAAATTGTACAGCACATGCAAATTCAGGAACGTGGTACAAATGCCCCCCCCCCCCCCCACACACACACATACATACATACATACATACATACATACATACATACATACATACATACATACATACATACATACATAGACGTAAATGAAGAATTACAGACAAATGCCGTGAAAATTATAAGTACTTTTAATTTTTTTTCTATTCTACCGACTTCATAATTGATTTCTGTAAATTGTGATCATCCTTACTGACTTCTGAAAACGCATGCATTTTTAGCAATATCTGCGTGGTAAATCTGACAGGAAATGATATTTCACTATACGACCAATTCACACTAGTTTAATAAACTGATTTGGTTTCGAACACACTTCGCTCAGTTTTCAAGGAAGTCACAGCACCTCAATTGATAGATCGTCAAATTCATGATCCATGGGGTCACGCGTTCGATAACTGCCCATACAAGCACAGGTCAGTGGTCCCAATGTGTCCAAATTGAAGGTACATAAACTCCAATTTCCTGGCCGTGATATAGCCAATAAAAATGACACTGATGATGAAGTTGAATTATAGCGCTGTATCACCCACTAGGGGCATGTATCACTGTTTTAAGTTTCCAGCAAAGACGGATATTTAATTACTCCTGGGGGAGGAATCGTGCCGCTTTCCCCAGGCATTTATGTACTCAAGGAGTACTATTTAATTTGGTCGTAAGGTCGGGGTTGCTATTAAGTAACCATCGACCTGAATGGAGGACCCTGGGTGAGTGGGAATAGACCCGACACACACTCAACCCTAACAGCCAATTAGGTGTGTTAATGGTGTGCAATAGCACAAGTGGAGGTATTGGAAATTAGTTTCACATCTCTGCCATTTGGTGCTATCCGAGTTGTGGCAAGAAAAGAGAGGTACCATTAAGTCCAAGGATGTCGTACAGCCCGCAACGTCGTATTTCCGTGTTTAATTCAAATCTGGTCCAGTTATTACTAATTGACAGGAAAATACCAATAATGTGTGAGCCACATATGCAATTAAATCAAATCCATGAAGTCTTAAAATTTGTTTACTATCTTAACTTTTCAATATTTCTAGCACAAAGCGTACATGTATTAAGTCCCTAACAAGTTTGAATACTAAGATGTCTATGCGACATAAATAAATAACGTCACTGTTTGGTAAAAATAGCTTGTTAATTCTGAACGGTGTGCAAAAATGATCAAGTCAGGTTTAGTGAAATAGATTGTTCGAAAAGGGTTCTCGTACCAATTGATGACACTGTTAATCAGGCAATGAAAGCAATCTGATTCTTTTCTGTGTTGCTTTCTCTTGTCTGTTTGAGTAGCCCCTAATGTTAGGCTGCCATCTTGTTCTCATGGTGTCCCATCATATGGTTGTTCCCTCGGACCAGCCATCATTTTCCTTTGTCCTATGTTTTTTGAAGTTGTTTCTCTCCTGATGTTTTTTTTTTTTCTTCTTCCGGTTTTCGTCCAGCGGTGATGTCCCTTTATCCAAGCGTTTTTGCCCCTAAATTGGGTGAACTTTGGGCTGTTTTGAGTTAATAGAGTAAAAATGCCATTAAAGCATCAAAGACATAACTGGCTTTAAAACCAAACTTACAGAGACACCCAACGTCTGATTGGTTGATTAGGAGACGTCAACGGGTAGCGTTAAAGAGTTAAATTGCATAACTGGAGAAAATAACAGAAACTATTTTCAAGCAGATTTAATTCAATTTAGAACTCGGACTGTTATGGGGATTCGTGATTTGGAGGAAACTTGTTTTATGAACATTTCAAGTGCTCATTACCTTGCAAAAATGTCAACTATCAGAGGATAATTCACTAACATACATTTCGAATAAGCAACATTTGCCTCTGTTGATAGATGGAAAGAATAAGACTGCTAAAGGGAAGCAAATGAGTTCGTACACCATAATGCCGGAATCTGATGTGCGAGTTGCTTCCCCTCCATTAATAGTATAGTTCTCTCTCTCTCTCTCTCTCTCTCTCTCTCTCTCTCTCTCTCTCTCTCTCTCTCTCTCTCTCTCTCATGTGCCTGTTTTTGTTTCTGATGAGATAGCACTGATGCTCTCGCTGCTTTACTTGCTGCATAGAAATTCAGGCTTTGTGTAAAAAGAGTTTCAACAGTGCTTGGGAACCTCTATTTGTATTAGTGTTTTGATGGAAGATGTAGTGGTTGTGGTGTCACTTCGTCTCAACAGTAACGCTGATGGTATTATCCACAGAACGAGAACTAAATATGAAATAAATTTAAATTTACCAGTGAATTATAACATAAACGTTTTTTTTCATTGGCACCAAAAAAAAAATGCAATATGAAATCCAGAAATGCCACTTTTATGTCCAACTTTTAGAGAGCTCGATTCATCTACATATAGTTTCACTATGTATAATAAATTGGTAAATTAATCGATTTTCGGTCATCTCAATTTAAATTTCGCTTTGCCGAGTTGATGATTTTTCTGACATACTACAATGAAATAAATGTGCTTAACCTAAATGGCGAGAAGAATTTTTAACAAAAATTCAACGAAAAGAAAACAATTAAACGTACATGTGTGTGCAGGTCCTAGCAGTATTTGGGACACTTCAAACGTTTTCGTTGTTATCCACGAGAAAATTTAATTAATGGGTATTAGTTTCTTCAAACTTCTTTATTACATGACTAATAAAATCATTCCAGGAAAATGGTTATCAGTTAGTTTTGCCCGTCACCCATGCACGGGTATAGGCTGCCCACAAAATATCACCTTACAACACTTCCGTTATGTGCCATCCCCATCCCCTTGGGTAGACTCCAGGTGTGACCCAGTTTAGTGATGTCTGCCTCAAGGCCAAGTGGTAATGTTGATTGACGGATTACGTAGGGTGTGTCATATCCAACCCCACCTTCTCTTCTTGATCTCGTCCTCTACCGGAAGCTGGGAATAATTTTTCTGACACAGGACGGCATTTAGGGTGGTGTCTGGCCAGCGAATCTGGAGAATTCTTCTTAGGCAGTTATTGATGAAGGTCTGAACTCTGTTTATGGTTGACTTGATTGTTTTCTATGTCTCTGTTCCATAAAATAGGACTGACTTCATGTTGGACTTGAACAATCGGATCTTGCAGTGTGACTGGGTTGTTACTGACATAATTGATCTTAATAATCTTGGTCTTGTCTTTGTGGATGCTGAGGCCAACCTGTTGCTTGCTGAGGTCGACGGCCACTTTCATCCTCTCCAAAAGGACCGATTGAAGACTTTCCCTGGTACAGGAAAATGGTCATAATTAAAAAGATATATTTAACAGGATAAAAAAGTATCCAATTTAAAATAAAAATCATTTACACTTAATCGTAACTTATTTTCCTTCCCAGTTTTATTTTATGCACACATTATATTTGGTTATTAAGATGTGCTATGTTATGTTACATCACAGAGGTTTGTCAGAGGTGGGAAGAAATGATTGATCTCCCAGTCCTTGTGGTGCTTTGGTTATCGTTATCGAGGATATTATCAACCATGGTGTTAATGCCCGGATCGAGTAAACAATAAAATCATAAAATAAAAGTAATTAATGGAATAGTAGAGCTCTGAGCAAAGATACAAAACTAATGACAAAAACAAAATCAAATTGAACGTGACATTAGAATTAATCACTTTCTCTTAGAAACAGTAACAAAATTGAGGCGAAATTCGATTCGCTGTCAGTTACACCAATACAACTTGAATTCAAATTGCCGGCATGTAAACCCCTGTTAGCTTCCGATCTTTGCCAACTCACTGTTGGTGATAGTTCAATACAACTTGAATTCAAATTGCCGGCATGTAAACCCCTGTTAGCTTCCGATCTTTGCCAACTCACTATTGGTGATAGTTCAGCGCTGCCGTATTTCTTTTTTTCCTTCTCTCGCTCTCTGCCTCTAGTCGCATATATATATATATATATATATATATATATATATATATATATATATATATATATATATATATATATATATATATATATATATATATATATATAGTTTCTCCTTCTGTCAAGCTTATTGTCGCTGGGGTGCGCTTATACAAACCAATGTTTAGCTTAAGTAAAAATGATATGTATATGTATTTTGGTAAACTAATCGATTTTCGGTCATCTCAATTTAAATGTAGCTTTGCTGAGTTTAGAAAATAGATTAGAAAATAATCTATAATTTACTACGAAAAAGGATTGTTGTGTTTCCATCCGATGAGGTATGTTTACAAATGCTTGGTATTGGCGATGATGATCGTGGTTTAATAGAAGGCAAATGTGGAAGAATACAACCGACATGGTATTTTATTTCTCCACGAGATCTGAAATCGTATAAAATATTCCCCACCTTCGGTGAAAAATCCCTTAAACATCTTTTTAATGGTTTTTATATTTCAAATTTTCTCGGCGTGCTGTTTCAAGAACTCCTCAATGGTCAGGATTGGTTTTTTTCTTTCGGGTGTGATACTCCAACATCGCCCGATATCTCGTTCCATCGCATTCGATACAAATTTAATATTTTCCTCTGACACCATTACCGCATCCAATACAAGGACGAGGACCGGTCTTACAACCCTGTTTCGCCATGACGGCATGAGGACCACAGAATTCCCCGTACGAATTTTTCCCACAGGGTTTTTAGACCCTTGAAATAACCAACGACATTTATTAACTGCTAGTGCTGGATTTGGCATTGTTATATAATATGATATATTTTTAATATTTAATATGTTTGAGGATTAACTATTACTCAATTAGATGATGATTTTATTGTATAATGGAGGATTAACTATTACTCAATTAGATGATGATTTTATTGTATAATGGAGGATTAACTATTACTCAATTAGATGCTAATTTGATTGTATAATGGAGGAGGAGGATTATATAGAACTGACATTGAATCAAACCAGCCCGGAGATGGTCTCGAAAATATTTGATGAAACTCCAGATGATAGCGCAGTCGATCTTGCCCGGCAGAGATTGTCTTACTTGCAGGAGTATAATAAGAGATACAGCGAGGCAATATACTTCCTCGATAAGAAGTCTGCGGTTCAAGCCCTGACAGTGAACAATTACCTCGATGAGAAATATCTCTCGTGCGGGATTATTATTCAACATCTGATGAGATTCTTGATTTTATCAACGAAGATGATATTATGGATTTTACAGGTGAGTCTGCTGTCAAATTATTCCTCGGTGGAGACTCCGATATCCCGCATTTGATATTGACTCAAAGAAACCCACCGTGGATGAAATCGTCCATTATTTCACTGGAAACTCTTCAAATTTCCCGATGACAATTATGTGTCCGAAACAACTAGCGGGTATCACGTGTTAGTGAAATCTACTCCGGTTGATTTTTAGACTCATAAGTCGCTGATAAAGAAATCCTCCGAGGATAATCCCACCTGGAATATTGATCTACAAGCATGTCTTCATAGCATAAAACTTAATAATACGAGATCAGCAAAATTATACTCGCGGATTAAAAAACTAATCCATGTGAGTTCAACATCCGCGGCCGATTTATTGGCTTGGCAATGCTGTATCCAACCGCGGTATGTTAGAGTGTTCAATGAGGAAATCTCCAACAATGAAATCTCCGGTGAAATTGCCGCGGCAGATATTACTAAAATCTCCATCGCGGTAACAGATCAACCCGATCAGATCATTGAAGTATCGGGTGGTTCCGGAAATATGATCTTGTTATCAAGACAACCCGGCTCATTTTGTAATATTTGTCAGCGACGACATGGATATAATGAAATTTATAATTACATCGAGGCGACTTGCGTGGATTGTTACGCTGTAATGTATTCGGATTGTTATTGCGTGGGATGTTTCCGCGATCCTGGTAAAAAATAACAATTTCAATCGCCAGCGATGATCCTCAACGCGACCAGTATTTGAAATATAACGAAATCAAATTATCGCAGGACTGACTACCCGACAAAATTTCCGAGGAAAATTCCAAATTGTAGTTATACTGAACCTTCAGCACATGAATCCGGCCAGAGATGTAAAATCATTCTCAACGAAGACTATATGGATGGTTCTGAATGTGGAATGGGAAAGTCCGAGTCTGCTTGGAAATCAATAAGACCCGATCAATCCGTGTTGTATTTGTCATACAGGAAGACATTCACGGAGAAAACCCTATCAGACTATAATCTCGATCATACAATGAAATCTCCGGAGACATTATTTTCCCACCGAGAGATCGACGACGAGTAATTGCACAAGTGGAATCTATCCGTCGCGTATGAGGAATTCCAAATGTGATCGTCGTCGACGAATGGCATGGAATCCTTAGATGTTTTCATCGCTGCAGTCCAGTAAAACCACATGGGAGAAGTTTGTTGGGTTAGTAACCGCGAAACATCGAGTGATTGTGCTAGACGGTAATGCCAACAGCGATGTTTTGATGTTATTGAGAGATCTTTTAAGACGATCCGATATGAAATTCATCATCAATGATTATCAACCCGACCTCGATAAAAAAAAAAATTCATTGTGGACCAATCCCACCGAGATAACTTCGAAAAATTATTAGATGTCCTCGCGGATGGAAATCGTGTTGTTGTTTTCACACATAATAAGCGCCGAGGGGATTATTCCGTAGAGAATCTAGCCAAGCAACTTCAGCATCAAAACTATCGAGTGAAATATTATCACGCAGATACTGACCCAATACAAAAACAAAAAGATTTATCGGATGTCAATGCGGCATTTAACGACGTTGATGTTGTCATGTACAATCTAACAGTGGAAGCTGAAGTTTCCATCATCGATGATCGATTTAAGTATCTCGCAGTATTCTCGGAACAACTAGGATCTGTTGAAGCCAACAAACAAGCGTTGAATAGTTTCAGAAATATCAATGAAATTCATTATTCAGTTATGTCAAAATCACGAGTTGAATTACCACTGACTCGCGATGATATTATCGAAGTTATAAAATCCCATGAGAGAAATCTAACTTCCACGGAGTTATTATTTCGCGCTCCTAATATCGGTGAGGCAAATTCCAGTTACGCATATGCGTATATCAGCAACTCCAAATGTTACTTTACATCGAGATTACGCATATGCGTATATTAGCAACTCCAAATGTTACTTTACATCGAGATTAATCGCATCCATGAAAAATTCCGGATATGAAATCATACAGACGATCCCGGATGAGTATGAAACGTGGCTCGAGAAGAAACGCAACAAAACAAAAATATTATCGGTGGAGATTAACAATAGTCCAGCCGTGGATGACTCCTTGAAGAGTTCTATCGGGGAGAGAATCACGCAATCAAGTGAATCCCAAGAGGAAAATTCTCCGCAAACGTCTTCGACGTCATACTACAAATACCACCCAGAATCGCGGTTAGATCCGTATCAGAAAAAATTAAATTACCTGAATGTGCTTCAGACCGATGTTAGTAAATTAGATAAATTCCACAATAAAACAACTTATCAAGAATTCATCGCGGCTACAACGAGGACAACGGGTCATCGTTGATAAATTTAATAATGGAAAATCGATCATTGCACAATCTTTCTGCGGTGATAAAATCTCACCACGAGAGCAAATTAAAGTAATTCGCGATGTCCTTGATATGCTATCGCTGCCGGATATTGTCCAGGACGATTTAAGTAAAATGACACACCCGGTAAATCGATCTGACCTTATCCGGAATATCAATGCGATGTTACATGATCCATCACAACTCGGCAAACATGAATTGTTAATGAAACATTTCAATGAGATTTTCCCGGAGATGAAATTTCGAAAAGGCGACTTAACAGTTAAAAATATCATCGAGAAAGTCAAATTGATCTATAGGGGATTTGGTGCGGAGTTAAAATCAGATAATTTCAAAAACGCCGGAAGATGTAATCTTACATTATACATTCCGGTCTGGCCCAGATCGGATTTTCTAGATAATCAATCATGGACGAATACAACAATAACAGATAATGGATTCTACGGCGGAAATGATATTACTGCAGTAGATGATCATACTATGATGTTAAAATTTCATGTATGGAGTATTAATGGCTGGTTCGCTCGATACGATAACTCAGAATGATAAATTAACAGCTCTATCAAGTTTGAGGGAAGTGCGGAATTTCCTATAAAAATATAATTTTCCGCACTTCCTTCATCATTTTTTCACGGCAAAATATAATTACCATTGCAATTGATGGTCATTTTGGAGTGTCAATGGGATGGTTCTTAAAATTTGAAATGATAAAAATGTCAAAAAATGCTTGAGGGATTTTTCACCGAAGGCGGGAAATATTACACGATTTCAGATCTCGTGGATAAGAAAATATTTTACAATTTAATACGAGAAAGGATTGTCGATAAAGTATGTATTCGGATGCTTGAGATCGACGATGATGATCGTGGTTTAATAAAAGGAGAACGTGGAAGCATATTATCATATGACTCGACATAATATTTTATCTCTACGCAACCTGGTGGGTGGGGTTCGTTGGGGTGTTTATTAAATCATTGTTCTAAAAACATCTTCGATTATATCATTGATGAATATCTTACATATAATCAAAAAATGTACACTGAGAAGAATAGTAGTGACGTCCATGTTAATTTATTAGATACAGGTATCGAACAGTATTATTTAGTAATCGATTGGGAAATCGTAGAAGAAAGCTCTAAAATTAGTTATGAAAAAGTTAGAATAAGTATTGAAGAAATACTGCAAAGACCCTATCAGGAATCTGACGAGAACTGATTAACCACTCAAATCACTTTTGTTTGGTACCTTTTTTTTATTTTTAATGTTATCATTTGCCGTTGTAGTTATTTTTTGTTATGAAAAATGTTGTAACATCGCAAGACTACTTCAACGAATAGCGGAAAACACAACCCCGGTGAAAACCAGCATGATATCAATAACCTCAACGAATCCTGAATTCAGTGTGAATTTCCCTACTGCGATTCCGGTGAAGGAAATAGCACGAGTATATCACAGTTGGCCAAATATCAGATCAGTACCATTTGGCGGTCAAAAACCGAATAATCCCCTGGTGTTTGCGAGTAAGAATAAACAAGACAGGACTCCAGACTGGAACGTTGTTTCTTTACCATCTGGGTCCTACCAAATCGAACAAATCAATAACGAATTACAACGCAGAATAAAATCCATTACTGGAAAAGAATCGAAAATCGCTATAACAGTTCACGAGCCGACGTTATCATCCGCGATTGAGATAAACTCACCAGGATATGTCGTAGATATCTATTAGAGTTATATAAGGACAATACTGGGTTGGCCTGAAATCCCACCTCGGACATCTTATCAAATACCAGAACCTAAAAAATCTGATTATGTCACAGATGTACAATCATACCACGAAATTGCTCCATCATATCGAAATTATTTACCTGGTATAAAAAAAGCAAAATTAACTGATAGATTCACATTTCTCGATAACAATACCATGCAATGGGAATTTGGTTTTGAGAAAACTCCTGATTCATCTATTGCAGTTGTATTCACTCTAAATAATGTCATTCATTATTTGAAGGAAATTAATCAATTACATAAAACACAACTAGAGAGACTATGGCAGCATTTCCAGGAGCATCTCTCTGATATAACGAGTTCACGCATCGAGATTATAAAATATGTTGAGATATTAAATCAGCTTGTATCCGACATGGAATATATCAACAAACGAATAGTTCAGATAATAATTAATGACAATAATGGAGATAAACAAAAATTCATAACCGGTTACAATATCACAGAAGATGACTTACCCGATTTCAAGTTTCTTGGGTATAACGCAAATGAACTAAAAAATATGTTAATGATCTTATTCGAGAAAACTTTTCTCTGATACTCGCCGAATGGAAGAAAATAGCACAACAACAAACAACAATCCTCAAGTATAATAATGACCCAGACGGATACGGGCGGCATATCGCTCCTTAAACGTCAATATATCCTCGGTGATTGCAGTGAATCTAGTATGTGATGTTATCGAAGGAAGTTATCAAATAAATCTCGAAAGATCAAATCAAGCCCAACAAGGATATATTTTATACTCATTTGCACCAACGGCTCCTTCAGGGTTTCTAATCATTGAGGATTCAACTAATCCAGTGTATATGCGATGTCATAATGATTCGTTAACAAGAATTGATTTCAAACTCACTGACCAGTCCAATAATCTGATTGATTTACGAGGTGAGGTTTTACAAATTAGCCTGTTTGTGAAATCGTAAAGAATTTTACCATAACAATTCGTCTCCACAGCGACATCAGTGCCGGGTCTGTAGCGTAAAATCCTGAAGGATTTCAGGATTAATCTTTTTTTTTTTCTTTTGTCTGCCTTAAATAGTTTCGGTTTGCTTGAAATAGTTTCGGTCTGTCCACCCTCTTTGCTGAAATCCTTTTGGACTTTGTTTGAAATAGTTTCGGTTTGCTTGAAATAGTTTCGGCCTGTTCACCCTCTAATAGATTACTCGTAAATTTAATATATATATATATATATAAATATATATATATATATATATATATATATATATATATATATATATATATATATATATATATATATATATATATATATATATATATATATATATATATATATATATATATATATATATATATTAAAATCTTCGTTCGTAGAATTGTCCTATCCTGGTTGATAATTATTTGGAACTAGTTAGAGGGGGTGGGAGCTGGGTAAGATTTTTTAAAATGAATATTTAGAAGGAAACCATAGTTTAGATGTTATATTACCGGTATAACAGTTTAAAGCGGTACTTGTTTTCTATTGGTACGCAACAAGGTGGTTTCACCGTGCCACTAAGTCAATAGTTTTCCGTCAGTTGTAGTTGTAGGATTTAACGCCATTTTTCATTACACGATGTGGCTATACATGGCGGCCAGTATTAATGGTGGAGAAAGAACCCAGGAAAGCCCCCGGAAAGAACCACCGACACACGAGAAACTACTGGCAAGCTTTCTCACATACCCACATTGGTCGAATCTGCGGCTCGAACACACCCAGACAGAGTTGAGATGGCAATAATCCATAACGGAGAACACTTTAGACCACTCGGCCACTCGGGATCCCTCGGTAACAAAGGTACGAAAATACCCTAGTAATTTTGTTAAGTATCTAATGATATTAACAGCATAGATTTTCTTTTTTCATCACAACATAATTAAACATTTATTGCAAAAAATAATATTGAACACACACACACACACACACACACACATACATACATACATACATACATACATACATACATACATACATACATACATACATAACATAACACACACACACACACATACACACATACATACATACATACATACATACATACATACATACATACATACATACATACATACATACATACATACATACACGTAAATGAAGAATTACAGACAAATGACGTGAAAATTATAAGTACTTTTCATTTTGTTCTATTCCACCGACTTCATAATTGATTTCTGTATTGTGATCATCCTTACTGACTTCTGAAACGCATGGATGCAGGCCCGCACCTAGGAAATTCTGGGCCCCAGGCAGCTGACAGAGTTCGGGCCCCTTTCGTGTTTCAAATATGTGCGTATTAAAAAAAAAACTCGAAAAAGGGCGGGCTCCTATCTAGCTCCGGCCCCTGACAAGTGCCATGGTTGTTCCCCCCCCCCCCCCCCAGGTGCGGGCCTGATGGATGTTTAGCAATCTCTCCGTGGTAAATCTGACGGGAAGTGATATTTCACCAGAAATACGACCAATTCAAACTAGCTTAAAAAACTAATTTTATTTCGAACATACTTCGCTCAGTTTTCAAGGAAGTCACAGCACCTCAACTGATATATCGTCAAATTCATGATCCATAGGGTTAAGCGTTCGATAACTGCCCATACAAGCACAGGTCAGTGGTCTCAATGTGTCCAAGTTAAAGGTACATAACTCCCATTTTCTGGCCGTGATATAGCCAATAATGTATTTAAAATGCCATTAAAGTATCAAGGACATAATCGGGTTTGAAACCAAACTTACAGAGATACCAAACGTCTGGTCGATTATGAGACGTCAAAGGGTAGTGTTAAAGAGTTAAATTGCAGAACTGGAGAAAATAAAAAAAACTTTTCTAGCAGATATAATTCAAATTAGAACTGAGGCTTTTATGGGGATTCGGGATTTGGAAGAAATTTGTTTCATGAATATTATAAATATTCATTATCTTGCAAAAATGACAACTATCAGAAGATAATTCACTTACATACATTTCCAATAAGCAACATTTGTTTCTATTGAGTGATGGAGAGAATAAGACTGTTAAAGGGAAGCATACGAGTTCGTGCACCTTAATGCTGGAATATGATGTGCAAGTTGCTTCCCCTACACTAATAATATAGTGCTCTCTCTGTCTCTCTCTGTCTCTCTCATGTGCCTGTTTGTTTTTTTCTGCTGAGATATCACTAAAACGCTTGCTGCTTTACTTGCTGTATTGAAATTCAGGCTTTGTTTAAAATTCCAAATTTAAAGAAAGTATTTTTTTAAAAAAGTATTAAATTGCACAAAAATGTTATGGGGATTCGTGATTTGGTCAGCCTCAAGGCCAGGTGTTTCTTGGTCGGCCTCTTCTCCGTTTGCCTTGATGCTCCCTACCTGCATGTGAGAAACATTCTCTTTCGTGTAGGGTTAGACTTTTGCAATCATCTAACACTGCTTACATTCTGTAAGCATTTCCACAGTGCCTGTGAACTTCTATTTGTGCTAGTGGTTGTGGTTTTTGTGTCACTTCGTCTTAATAGTAACGCTGATGTTATTTATCCACAGAACGAGAACTAAACGTGAAATGCATTTAAATCTACCAGCGAATTAAAACATAAACATTTATTATTGGCACCAAAAAAAATGAAAAATGTAATCCAGAAATGCCACTTTGATGTAAATTATGTCCAAATTTTAGAGAGCACAATTCGTCTGCATATATTTTCGCCTTCGTCCGAGCTTAAAGAGTCGCTGGGGTGCGCTTATACAAACCAATGTTTAGCTTAAGTAAAAATGCTATGTATATGTATTTTGTTAATTAATCGAGTTTCGGTCATCTCAGTTTAAATTTCGCTTTGCCGAGTTGATGATTTTTCTGACATACTACAATTAAATAATTGTACTTAACCTAAATGGCGAGAAGAAAAAAAAAACTTCAACGAAAAGAAAACAATTCAACGTACATGTGTGTGCAGGCTCTAGCAGTATTTGGGACACTTCAAACGTTTTCGTTGTTATCCACGAGAAAATGTAATTAATGAGCATTAGTTTCTTCAAACCTCTTTATTACATGACTAATAAAATCATTTCATAAAAATTGTTATTAGTTAGTTAGTTTTGCCCGTCACCCCTGCAAGGGTATAGGCCGCCCACAAAAGATCACCGTACAACACTTCTGTTATGCGCCATCCCCTCGGGCATACTCCAGGTGTGACCCAGTTTAGTGATGTCTAAGTGTTTCTTGGTCGGCCCTTTTCCGTTTGCCTTCAGGGTTCCACCTCAATGCCTGCCTTGTAATGTTGATTGGCAGATTACGTAGGGTTTGTTATATCCAACCCCACCTTCTCTTCTTGATCTCGTTCTCTACCGGAAGCTGGAAATTTCTCTGCCACAGGACGGCGTTTAGGGTGGTGTCTGGCCAGCAAATCTGGAGAATTCTTCTTAGGCAGCTATTGATGAAGGTCTGAACTCTATTTATGGTTGACTTGGTTGTTTTCTATGTCTCTGTTCCATAAAATAGGACTGACTTCATGTTGGACTTGAACAATCGGATCTTGCAGTGTGACTGGGTTGTTACTGACATAATTGATCTTGAGGATCTTGGTCTTGTCTTTGTGGATGTTGAAGCCAACCTGTGCTGAGGTGGCTGGCAGTAAATTGGTGTTGTCCTGCATCTGTTGCTGAGTGTAGGACAAGAGTACTAGGTCCTTGGCATCGTCCTGGTCCTCAAATTGACTCCACAATGTCCATGGATCCCATTTCTCCGCCCTCTGGTGGATATCTTCATAATCCAGTCGATGGCAAGAAGGAAAAGAAACGGCTACAGTACGCAGCCTTGTCTCACGCCATTTCACAATATGAAGATGTATGTGTGCTGTCCTGCATGAATGACTATACAGGACATTCCGTTGTAAGCATTCTTTGATCATGTTCACCAGCTTGGTTGGGATGCCGTAGTGGCAAAATGAGTTTCCAGAGTATATGTCAGTACACGCAGGCAAATGCCTTCTCATAATCGACAATGCTGATGTAGAGCGAAGAATGCCACTCCAATGATTGCTCAAATATGATGCCAAGAGTAACTATTTGGTCCGTATATGATGTGTTCCACCGGAAGCCTGCTTGCTCGTGTCGCAACTGGGGGTCGACGTCCTCCTTCATCCTCTCCAAGAGGACCGATTGAAGACTTTCCCTGGTAAAGGAAAATGGTTATAATTAAGGATACATATTTAACAGAATAATAAATGTATCCAATTTAAAATAAACAATCATTTAATCGATCACTTAATCGCAACTTATTTTCCTTCCCAATTTTAATTCATACACACATATTATATTTGGTTATTGAGATGTGCTATGTTACGTTGCATCACAGAGGTTTGTCAGAGGTGGGAAGAAATGTGTGATCTCCCACTCCTTGTGGTGCTATGGTTATCGTTATCGAGGATATGATAAACCATGGCATTATTGCCCGGATCGAGTAAACAATAAAATCAAAACATGAAAAGTAATGGATGGAATAGTAGAGCTCTGAGCAGAGATACAAAACAGAACAAGACAATTTCATCAATGACATAAAATTGAATTGAACGTGACATTAGAATGAATTACTTTCTCTTAGAAACAAAATTTATGCAAAATTCGATTCGCCGTCAGTTATACTGATACAACGTGAATTCAAATTGCAGGCATGTCAACCCCTGGGTGCTTCCGGTCTTTGCCAACTCACTGTTGGTGATAGGTCGGCGTTGCCTTATTTATTTTCTTTCACTCGCTCTCTTCCTCTAGCCACATCGGGTCATCTGCGCTCCTTTCCACTGTGCAGTATAAGTATTGAGCTGTATTGTTTGTTAGTTGTTCTTGTTTGTTTTTTTATTATTATTATTTTATTTTATTTATTTATTTTTTAATAAATATAATACCTAACCTAAATGCATGTCAGATTTTTCTCGTCTGGGATCCAACACTATTCAGATATTGTATATTGTATTTCAGTAGAACAAAGCTATAGCCAATCCTATAATATGCTCATAACTCTATTTCTAGAACGTTGTAACGGGGTAGTCGGTATCAAGCGTTATTGGTACAATATTGCACAAGCCCACTGGTCAGAGGCAGTCCCGGATTACCCATTAGGCAGAGTAGGCAACTGCCTATGGGCCCCGCGACTTTTATGGGCCCCATCAGGGGCCCCCATGAGACCGTGACCGTGGGTCTGGGGCCCCAATAGTTTGAATGCCTATGGGCCTCCACGGTGCTTAATCCGGCGCTGGTCAGAGGTATTGCGCAACTTGGAAAAACAACACCCGAAACCGTCTCCCGCTAATACTCGTTATCTAAGGAATGACCTCTACGGTGTGATTCGCCCGGTTAGAATGGATATGGTAATCTGAGTCGGTATCTTGAACAAAGACAACACACGAGCCCCCGTAAAGATAAATAAAGAATTTAATCAAAAGAATCAAGAGAAGAAAGACACAGTAAATTACAATTTTCTTTCCTTTTGAATACTCTTAGTTCAGAAGCACTCTAAACCCGAAGTTTAAAATAATTGATACATTAATTAAATTTCAAACACTAATAAAATAGACAAATTTAGCCGTTAATGACTGATAGCAAATTTCATCACGAAATCGAGTGTTCATTAACATTGGACCGCTTGGTAAATTCACATGACCTGTTCGTCGACTGTTTTCTTTTCTGCTTGCGTCTCAACTTTAACTTGCCCTCTGGATGAACGTGGGGTTGTCACAACTCTGACTGCTAAATTCTTTTTCCTCCTTTGGATCTCGTCTCCTCGCTATTTCTCTCTCTCTCTCTCTCTCTCTCTCTCTCTCTCTCTCTCTCTCTCTCTCTCTCTCTCTCTCTCTCTCTCTAAACAAACTATTTTCCCTTGTGTTTCTGGCGTCTTACAATCGTTCCTGGATTATCAATTTTCCCTGGAACCACGATTTTACGGACGTCTTTCCCTAAAGCACCACCCGGAGTCTCTACTACGTATTTTTACTTCTGGTTTCCTCTCTCTCAGAGAACTTCAAGAATGCCTAAAAGTCATTTGATTCGTAGTATATATTCCCCCCAAAATTCAGGGGTCGACCCTCCCCTCCTTCCACATTTGACTAATCGGAATAAATGCTATTCCTACAGACATTTGGGAAACTGCTTAACAATGTGCCAAAATGCCACCTGGGTTGTAATAACACCCTACCATTTGTCTCAAATCACTTTTGACAGCTTTACATGTGAATTTCGCTTTTCTAGCCTGCCATACCACTAGTTCGTTTTTACTATAAACATAGTACCAGTGTGACCTGAGTTAGAAAAACATTTCTCCGTGCAAACTCTACCCCAAGACAACAGTTAATTGTTGGCTAGACTAAGAATTAATTAATGGATTTTACTGACGAAAAATTTGGCACTTGACAAACGTTATATCTTTTCAAGCTGATCCTCGCATTTCTAATGGAAGCATGACAGAATTGCAGCTCCTAGCAAACTATTATATCCAAATGTAACTGTAAATTATTACATGTCTACGTCCGTCAGCACAAGTTTCTAATACTAACACCGAAGATTTTCACTTGAAAGAATTCACTGCTTTATTACATAAAAGAATCAATGGAACTCAACCCTTGTCCTAACTAGGTTACTTTGCTAATTAGCGATTCACTAACATATACACTGTAAAATGATTTAACACAAATAAACTTGTTCTCACAATTCGTATCAGAGTAATGCAAACCGCTAAATCCGAACGCATTCATATCAATGAAGTATTGTATGAATCATAGAATACATGAGTCACATAACACTCATGATAAATGAAGGCAAACGATTAACTTCTTAACTCAAGGAAAATTTAAGTATGAATTTAAGACAAATAAATTCAGCAAAAAGAGACAAACCTAGATCAATGAATATCTATGCAACTTAGTACATTTGTGCCTTCCAGAACCCACGCTCGCTTGTCATCAGAGATGTCCATCTGTTTCTTCTCTGGTTCAAAGTCTCTCAGAGTTCCATATCCCAATCCCTTTTACGATTTGTTTAACGAGAGAAATAACTTTTTAATTTTCATCAGAGCTAAACTCTGGCTTCACCAAACACTCAGAATAATCAATTTCTCTTGGGGAATTTCTTAAAACCTTGAATTCCGTCTGGGAACACCCCACCCTCGTTTAGCTTAGACAATGTATTATTTTCAAAAACATTTTCATATTCCCATCGAATTCAAAATAATCATCTTTAGTCCGCCTTTATTAATAACTATTCTGCAAATATAATTTTACGGCACCTGCTTGAACTGACCTAATATTTCTCAAACTTTTTGTTCTAGTTGGTCTCAACAGTGTCATTTCCGCAAATGACCTCGTCTTATCAACGTTGGACTTTTCGTTATAGTTCTAGTTTGTCTCTTCTGTCTGATGGCTATGATGGATCGGACTCGGATTAAATTTCAGTTCATGCGCTATACAGGGCATGTCCTATCCTTCTCAGTCACCAATTTATCGTGAGCCTAACCCATACATCAATCTTAAACGTTACGTGTCACGCTAGCTAAGACCGACTGTACCACGAAACTATCAACAAAATGTAGGCACCATTACAATTAATATTGTTGGAAGTAATATCTTGAAAATGTAATGTCCCTCGTGACATTATTCATGAAAAAAGTGTTGATATACTTTACAAAAACGCATACAAGTATCTACGGAAATAGAGTATGAAATTTTCGGCGTTATACAGTTTGGAGTTACAGTGGTTAGAATCATAAATACTATAAGCAATAGATACACACATTTAAAGGATTTGTTTCAATGATAGGCCGAGATTATCTTGTCCACATAGTATTTAAGTAAATTACATTCCTAAGACGTTCGTTATGACGTGTCCAGAGAAAACGCCGTTAAGAAGGTTAGGTTCTTAAATACGATATACAAAAATGGGCACATATTTTTGATTGCCACAATATTTTGCTATATACGATATTATAAGCGTTATAATGAAATTAAATTCATTGTCGTTAGTTTAAATATGCATTATATTGAGGGAGTGTGAATATTCGTTATGTTTTTCGCGACATCAAACAAACGCCATAAACCAAGTAAGTATTGTCATTTAATTTCTCTACCTATTACAAAAATTTCAGATTTGTACACTTGACTTCTAAAACAACATTTGTTTCGGATAAGATTTAGGATAACAATGAACTTCATTATCTTTCGGAAAGTCTATGTCTAACGATATTTAATTTTCGTCAAATTTGGAACATTCGGATTTCTGAAACAACAAACAGAAAATTCAAATCATGTTTGATATGTTTATGGAAACAATGTCACTTTGGAAAAATTGAAGTATTTTGACTAAATTGTAGGAATTTATGTCTAGCAACCTCGGCGACAGAGTGTTTATTTTAATTGTGTCAATTTCACCGAATCACTGATCTCCTTCAACTTATAAAAACTGTATCATAGGCTGTCTCTTCTAACTGACGCCAGATGATATTTATACCAATGGCACTTAAAACTTGACGGTGAATTTAAGATGCCCACGTGTCATCTGGCTCGTTTCATCCTCGGTTTCCTGACCAGTACAATAGTGTGTGGGGAGGGTAACGTAGCTTTATTGTACAAAATTGTGACTACAGCTATCTAATATTTTCCCCATCATGCTGTAACAATGTTTAGGATGCGTGACGCTTAGACTGTGAAACGATACCGAAGGGAAAGATGTATACCTTAGGTGAACGATTTTGAACAATGAACCCAGTCTATGGCAACACCTGCACATTGCCCTATATATTCCTCAAGCAGTGAACTGCGAATATAAGCGATAGTATTCGCTGGCCAGCCAACCGGTCATTTTTTAAAAAAAAAATATCAATTCTATTCCTTTCCGAGCTCATATAAAATAACTATCCACAAATATTGGCATGTGTTATGAACACCGACTTATTTGTTTAATAATTAATAGCTTGAAAATAATCGCGCATATTTATTTGAATTTAAACAAAAATCTATTTACGTTATTTTTTTTAATTTGTTTTTGTTTTTGTATTTTTAAAATAAAAATATATATAAGATCAACTGAAAATCCCAGCCGGTCTCCCACTCCTGCCCACTAACGGTTGCTTAACATACGTCTTCAGATGCCATTGATTGATGCAAGTACCTTATGACTAAAAACAGCGTTGGGGGGGGGGGGAGAACTTCCTATCATTTAAATATTTACCAACTGACATAAATATATATATATATATATATATATATATATATATATATATATATTTAAAGTCGGCATTGCAAAACTTATTTGTTATATATAAAAATATTTTGTTTTTTTAAAAATCTTTTACATAAAAAGATTCGTGTATCTCCTCAGTTTGTTAAAATACAATGCTTAATAGCTGTCCAGTACACACTATATCACACACACACACACACACACACACACATACACACACACATACACACACTACAACTCCCATTTATAATATCAGATTAAAATTAAAAAGCAGAGAAATCCCTCTACAATAATATAATCTAACCTCTCTACCACATTAACGTTTGGTGAACTTAATTGAGGTCCAAGGCATAGATACGCCAGGTGCAAAACAATTCGATATACACACTAAACTCTCCTTTGGTAACCTTACTGAGCTTTGCTGAGAATTCAGCTCAGTTACCCTCTGTGTGTATGTGACCAAACAAATGAAATGTGTGTGTGTGTGTGTGTGTGTGTGTGTGTGTGTGTGTGTGTGTGTTATCAAGAGAATTTTGATAAAACATTTGGTTACAAACAGATTTTTGATGGGGTATATCGTGGTGAGGGACCTTCTGGGTTTGTTTGTACATCCCCCCCCCCCCTCGCCGATTTCAGTAACGAATAACATAAACAAAATACAAAATCCTTAAATCTTCAGTTCATTCATTGATTTATAATTTTTAACCCAATTGCGACCAGGGTGTCCATAACACCTTCATCGTCTGCACGTCTCCTGCTTAGCGGAAGTTTTCATAACAACCATTGCCGTCCTCGAAGTATCCGGGAGTAACCAAATAGGAGCAATGACGTCACTCTGGAAAATAGATTTGCCCAAATTGTGTGCAATATGGTGTCGTGTTAGTATGAAAACTTCCGTTAAGCATGAGACGCGCAGACGATGAAGGTGTTATGGACACCCTGGTCGCAATCGGGTTAGAAATTATAAATCAATGAATGAACTGAGTAAGATTTATGGATTTTTTAATTTTATTTATGCTTTTCGTTACTGATATCGGCACGGAGGTACAAACGAACGGGGATGTGTTCACAGACTATAACCAAGTGTACAAAATTACAAAATTATGCAAATGAAAAAGCAAAAAAGCACAAAATAAAATAAAAAAAGTAAATAAAGTCTCAACTCTTAGACTTTAAGTGTGCTCTTACGAGCAGCCTAAGAGCCTTGGTTGCTAACTTCCTTGAAGCCTTTCCTCCTGTCCACATTACAAACACAAGTACCGATTTACCAGTTCTTGAGTTAGCAACGGCCGTTTTCAATCTAGAAGAAAGCTTCATCTAACCAGGTTAGGCTGTTTTACATGTATTACTATTCCAATGCGTGCCTGTTGCAATATAATTACTTTTTGCTAGCTGTAACCCGCTTCGGGTTCAATGTGTCACACAGCTGGTAAGGAAATTCCGGCCTGACCTGGTTTCACCGATCTGCATCGTAGCACAAACTTCGACTACAAACTTCACAAGTTCCGGTTTAGACTTTAGCTCGGAGTGCCTGGACTGGTATGTCCCATTGACGTAAGAGGATCTATTTCTTGTATTCGGGTGTGCTTTAAATAATTAAATTGACGTGTCTTTTTGGGAAGTGGTGGTGGTGGGAAGTGCATCCATGCTGTAAACTTGTGTTTTTTTTTTTTTTAATGAAATCTCCCACATATTAAAAATTCAGGTCAAAGCAATATAATGTCAATGAAATACGTGAATCAAGTACTTTAAATCGTACATCACTCTGTCTGTTAGTATCCCTCGGGCTTACTTTTTAGTCAGCGCTCTTGGCAATGTATATAGCGTCTGTAATAGTTCTGATGTAATTGTTTATGCCCAGTAGCCTTATATATGTCTATGCCATTGTTTTAGCCTTATGCGCTAGACTGATGACCTTTCCAGCTTAGAGGTTTGATGTAGCCTGTAGCCCCACTCCACGCCGCGTCGGTTCATTAGTTTACCGGTTTAACCCTTTACACCCCGTGGCACCAGCTGTTCATATTGACAGTTAATTACACACGCCTGAATGCCCCGAAAATTGCCGCCAATATTTAGCAGCGATCAAAATCCATTATTAAGAAAGAGATTAATTCGCACGTTCAGCTATAAAAATATTTGATTTTTACGTGCAATAATAACTTTTTCCTATATGTATCACAATATCAAACATTCTGATCTAACTATAAAAATCGGAACTATATTGTTTTATTGACAGAAGGCGATTGGAAAATTTGGTAAAGTGTAAAGAAATTCTAAAAAGTTGCCCAATCCACAAAAACATTGAAAAAGCCAAAAAATTTATACAATGTCCGTAAGCGTGGCCACCATGATTTCGCCATTATCTACAGAATGACATAGAAATGCAAAGCATGTGAGCTTGTGGCTACATAGTATAAAAGGTGTTACAGATTGTCACTATTACAGTGTATTACCACGTGACAACCATGCTTGTAACTGGCTCAACTTTGACCACAATTCGCATGTATGTATGTATGTATGTATGTATGTATGTATGTATGTATGTATGTATGTATGTATGTATGTATGTGTGTGTGTGTGTGTGTGTGTGTGTGTGTGTGTGTGTGTGTGTGTGCCGAGAAAAGCTCCAAAATCCTGACGAAAACAAACCTCTCCAATCTGAAACAAATATGCAGCATAAAATGTAACGAGGTTGAAAAAATAACTCCAATCAAAGCATGCAAAAGACATAAAGAGGGTCAATTTATACAACAGTTTAAATACAACGTCTGTATGTATGTATGTATGTATGTATGTATGTATGTATGTATGTATGTATGTATGTATGTATGTATGTATGTATGTATGGGACAATTTATACAATAGTTTAAATACAACATATGTATGAACATCTTGTCAACTGTTCTGCACGATGACCGTTCCTATACCATATACATTACTGTGTTGAAAATAAAATCACGATCTTTTTTCAAATGCTTATAAATTCCGTCACATTCTAGTCAGTGCGGTTACATGTTTTTATATATTAAATATATTTTTCGTAAGTGACATTAATTTCCTGATGGATAACTTTATTTTCTTGCCCTCTTTAATGGTCGCATGCTGTCAGCCGAAAGAATGTTTATAAAATTGCTAAAAAAGTATATTATTGATGTACAACTGACATTTTTAGATAAACGATGTATTAGTATAAAGACCCAATAGGAATCTATTTCTTAATAAAATTATAAATTTCACTGTCTTGAAAAATAATCAGATAAATTATACTC